>LQNK01000736.1:52351-80770 GCA_001586405.1 Phoebis sennae
TGTCTTATCGATCTATAGTTTTTAATTATTGTTACATGCTCATTATGAAAACACTTCATTTGCAAGCTTCTTGACTTTGTTTTGCTTTAAATAATGAAAAGCTTAGTAATTCTATAATAAAGCATCTCCGACTTATATTGGTCATGGTGGCAAATCTCAACAGAGATGAGCCAAGTGCCCAGGAAATATTAGTGTGCACAAGTATGTGCGCTATAACACAGGTGCACTCTCTATTCACTCTCATAACCCGATGGGACGGCAGACAGACACGACCGGAGAGATCAGGCGCAGGACCGATATTTTTACGTGCTCTTCGAGGTCCGGGGGTGCTCTACCACCGCCAACTTACAGACGCAGGACTGTTATTGAGGCTTTTTTGTTAAAATGTCTTGCTAACATTTTTTTTGCCCTGCCCAAGAATCCAACCCGGGAGTTCTCGCTCTGTAGTCAAAGATAAAATCAATAGAACAACGCGGCAGCCTGCAGTAATTAAAAAAATTATATTATTACACATGTTTAATATAAAAATAATATATTATGAAAATTAATAACTTTAAATAATATTGTTAATAGAAATAATGTTGTTAATCGACACACTCTTTATAAGTTAAATCAAAATAGTTTTTATTAGTTTATGGTCTAAATTGTAACTATAAAATACTAGAAATAGTATTATATGAAATAAAATATCAAAACATTATCATATGTTTTTGGTAGTAATTTGGTTTAAAGTCAGCAAAAGTGATTTCATCTCAAAACCAATGTTAAACACTAACAAAATGACATAAAACAGTAATTTCACGAAAATATCCGGTGTCCATCAGCTGGATTGCATGGGATTGCTGTCCCGTTTTATTTCCTGTACTAAATAATGTACGGTCAACAAATTCATCCTTTAATATTATATTTCACTAGCCGCGCCCCGCGGTTTCACCCGCGTAACGTCTGATCCCGTGGCAACTCCGGGATTAAAAGTAGCCTATATGTTATTCTGAACCCTTACCTGTATGTATACCAAGTTTCATCATAATCGGTGCAGTAGTTTTTGCGTGAAAGAGTAACAAACATCCATACATCCATACATCCATACTTACAAACTTTCGCCTTTATAATAGTTATTAGATTTTTAAAGTAGTAGTTGCTCTTTTCAAAGCTTTTTGAAAAGAGCAACTACTCGAGTTTCTTGCCGGTTCTTCTCGGTAGAGACAGCCTTCCGAATCGGTGGTTAAATAAAAAAAATATTTATTTATTATGCAAATGTAAATGACGTTCTAAAAGCGCCTTAACAGAGGCCAATTTGGAAAATAAACATTTTGACTTTGACTTTGACTTTGAAACCCAAAAGCTGTCACAGATTTTTCAATGACAATTTTGTTACTCTGTATGCTACCTACTTATACTATGCAACTTTTCCTAATCTTCTTCGGTTGTCTGGAAGAGATCGCTGTAAACGATAAGACCGCCACTTGTACTCACTTTTATAGCTATACATTTATATTATATTTATATATATTTATTATTATATTACATTACATTTACATTATGTAAATGACGTTCTAAAAGCGCCTCGAAAGAGGCCGAACAATAAACATTTTGACTTTTGACTTTTGAATTTTTTTGCTAACCCTACCTCGTATTGAAAGGGTTTCGTTTCGACATGTGGACTATTCGTGAAAATTAGACTGTTACAATCTCCAATCACAAAAAGAGCGCAATATGACACTTTAAAATCATGGAATTGTAAGCTTTGTGAGTGTGAAAGAGATGAAGTGTTGCTGTCTCTTTCTAAAGCGGATCGGATTATAAATCTTATCACCATAAGTGTCGAAAAGCAATATTAATTTATTCAGTTTTCGCTCACGTAACATAATGTTATTTAAATAGTCTAAAAAATATAGCCTATGTTACTCATGGATAATGTAGCTTTCGAATGTTGAAAGAATTTTTAAAATAAGTCCAGTAGTTTTTTATCCTATTCAACAACCAAACAAACAAAGTTTTCCTCTTCATAATATTAGTGTAGATAATTTTTAATTTATTTTCGTTGTAAATATATATTTTTTTTAAATTATTCAATTGTCATTTTAAGCTGGTAGGGTACACTCAAAATCCGTGTTTGGTTATCATCGTGGCTTATGCTGAGTTGACAGCCCAGTTTTCTTTTTGTTGGATCTATTTTAGGGGGGGGGGATGTTCTTAGTTGAAGGTGGTAAAAGTTATTTTCTACCTCCATCGATTAAGTAATATTGTACTTTTTAGTGCGAGGCATTATTCATCTTAGAAGTATGATTAACTACAAAATAAAATATGTGATTCAAATAAATTGTAACATTTGGCGTAACTGCACTTCAACCTCTAGAAAACCAACAACTACACTAACTATACAATTCACAAACACATCATTATTGTGCCCACTTGAACCTCACAACGTAATATTTAAACGTAACATTCAACACAAGAGCCCTTTTCAAACAAAAAGAGGATAAAACTAAAAACATTGCAACACATCTGCGACACTATGATGTAGATGTTCATGGGCTGCGGTCAGTCACTTAACATCAGATGAACCGCATGCTCTTCACGTAAGCAACCGTTAAGAAAGAATTTTGATAAAATCCCACAGGAATGGGGAAAACACACAGATTAGAAAATAAAAGGCAGATGGAGTTTTCCAAAGACTCGAGTGACGCTAAATACATGTACGTACACGTGCATCTGTGTGAGTGAAATTTGAAAATTACGAAGCCCTCGTGACGTGTTATGTCATACTCATACCAGACGAACATTTTTGTATTTGCTTTTAAAATTTGTATTTACTTTTCTGCGTCACTCGAATCTTCAACTGCACTCCGAACCTTTTATTCTCTAATCTGTGGGAAAACAGATATTGGCAGGTGAAACCGCGGAGCACAGCTAGTTTTAAAAAATATTGACAACTCAAAAAAAAAAGAAAGTACTTACACATACTCGAGTTTGTTTTGTTGCATTCACTTTTGCGATACCCAGCTAGTACCAGCGCGCTACTTTCAAGAAATAGCTTTGGCAAGGTCGTAAAAATATACAACCATTATCCTAAAAAAATGCGGTCATTACCGATAAATGTATAAAAATAGTAACTCACTAAATTTCTTGAAGAGGAGTGTTCTTATTCCACTGAGGACTTCTTAATGTACACATTTAATAATATTTAATCTAATTAATAATTATTTATTTTGCCGTATTATTATACAATGACATTATTCTCATTTGAACTGATATTCACATTTTATTAACCTATTGACATTATCTAATTAAATGTATGATAATCATATTTGCATTACGTGCGTAAAATGTTTGAATCAAATTGCTTATAAGAAGTGCTGTGCAATATTTTAGCAAATAAATTACTTTGACTTTATACAATTTGCGAAAAAAACACCTCATTACGCCCTTCATCTTACAACGTTTAATACACCTTTATTTAAACAACAAAAAGACTCCACGATCACTTAAAATAAAAGATTGGTCCCATTTCCCAGGTCATAAGAAAAACGTAAAGAAACTCTCGAGCCCTCCTCAAGTCGGTTCTCGCAATTAAGCGCTTTTCATGCTGTAAAAATTATTTAAAGCGGCGTTCATTTGCGCAGTATAATTGTTTCAAAGATGCCGTTAGCGCTTTACGCTCAAACGTAATTTTAATTGTTCGCGATTGGTGCGTTTTTTTAATTCGAATGTTTCAAATTGTGTGTTTTTAAAGCTGTTATAATGAGGAATAACTGTAGTTTTGTTATAATGATCAGAACTACGACAATTTTAAAATACTTAGCCACAGATTGGAGAAGAAAAGGCAGATGGAGTGTTCCGAAGACTCGAGTGACGCTAACTACACATACGTACACGTGCATCTGTGTGAGTGAAATTTGAAAATCACGTGTCAAACTAGACCAACATTATTGTATTTGTTTTTGAAGTTTGTATTTGCTTTTCGGCGTCACTCGAGTCTTTGGCCGCACTCCATCTGCCTTTTATTCTTTAATCTGTGTACTTATTTAAGCTTTCCTTGTTATAATATTATTAGTATGTTGGAAACATTTTTTGATTTCATGTTATAACAATGTTTTATATGTTATCTTTCTATACAAATGTCAGATGTTAGCTGTCATCAGAGTCCTATAAAAGAGTAGGTGCGTTCAGTACCATTGCGTCTGGTGCTCGAACGTCTTATTGACGTCACGACCCATCTACCCTCACTTTGCTAATAGTCGCTATGACTAGTTGTGATTTGTTGTTAACTGACTCATTCTATAATTGGCCAGTTGTGTAGAATCACATTTCTATTACATTGGACATAATTTTACATAGCCCCTATATTAGTTTATTACATAGATGAGAGTATATCTTAATCTTTTCTAAAACCAAAATATTAATGATTGAGTCGCGTCAAATCAACATTCCAGTGGTATTAAAGAAGATTATTTAAAAAATATTGTTTATAATATTTTAATTTTAAAAGAGTGTGTAACTTTATTAGCTATTTCCAAATCAACGATTGAAAGCAATAAGAAACAAACATTCAAATATACAGATAAAATAACATTTTAAAAATAAATACGTATTACTAACTATCGGTTTATTCTGTAAATATTTGGAACAAATCGGAAGTTATATTTAAAGTAAAACCGATTCATTCACAGAATCATTGTTTATACAATTCTTTATTAACACAATAAACATCCAAATGTATATACGAATAACATCTAAACACATAAACGTCTTAATAAAAACTTCATTCATTGGAAACGATATGAAAATGGCGCCAAAACGCGATTAAAAATAAATAAATAAACTGATTAGTTACAAAACAAAATGGATACGATATTCAAGATGGCGGCGTGCCAAGATTCCCGCCGTAAAAATATATTAATTGTTGCTGAGTTAATGGGTTATAGCTTTTTAATATCAAACGTTATGAGAGGTCAATTTTCTGAAAATGTTTAATTTTAATTGCGATGTGTGTTTAGGTGTTGTGTTAAAGTTTTATTTAGGACTTCGAAACAAATGATTTTCAAAGATAAAAAATACTTTTAAATATAATCGAACCTCTATTTAGAGTTAACACTAGTCTAAATAATATTAATATATAAAAAATAATTATTTTTTTGGAATATTTGCATAACCTTTTCCTATAAAGTATGGTTTTTATAATTGCTTGTTTTTTCTATCATGTTGTTAGGGGGCTGAAACTAATAGATTTTGGGAGGCTGTCGGAAAGATTTAAATTAAATAATATTAATGAATGATATTATTTAATTAGGAAAAGTGAGATTTGAGGACGGTATGGATGATTTAATTTCGTAAATTATTAACGTTAAAGAAAAATATAAGGTAGAGAAGGTCCACACATAAGATAATTTAAAAGTATAGTTCACGGAAAATCCTCGTAAAAAAATTAATAAAAAAATCATATGCGAATATAGAGGTTAAATATTGATATAAGTCCTGTCAAATAATCTTCGCATTTCATGGAATATAATATGTTATTATTCATTTATTTACCTTGTTTATATTATGTTTGTAACTGTATGTATAATGAGTTGTGTATAATATGTGTATCATTAAATTTTTAGAGATAAGTCTCATGTTAGTAACTTATAAGTTTTTTTTTATGAGAATAAATGATTCTTTAAACCTATAATGAGTTGTGTGTGATTATTGATTTTTCTATTCTATCCTATTCTAATTGGTGACAATAAATGAATTTTAATTTCATAAGGCGAAAATCTACACGACTGATTCAGGTACTTTAAGTATAAGATATAAACGTAATATTTACAATCCACGCATGAATATTCAAAAGTGCACCGTTTTCAACATGGCGGCCGCGGCGCGATGACATATGTTAACCATGTTGTATGTCATTGCCGCAAAATATTTTCGTGCAATAAAATCAAGGAACACAGAATTAACATCTGTTTTTATTTGTTATTTTTTTGGCATTTTTAATGCTACAAAATAGACGAAGAATATAATGTTTAAACTTTAAATAATATTATTATTTTTATGCTTAATATACATAATAGAGATTTGCTGACGCTGCCGCTGTCGTTCTCACGGGAAATTGAATTATTCTAGTTTTATAACTTAAAGTTTGATAACTTAAACAATTCTTATGGTTAAATTCAAATCAAATCGTTTATTTTACCATTTTTTTTTGAATAGCTCTTTTGAAACATCACATATATATTTAATTTTATATTTACCGATTAGGAAGACAGTGTCTACTGGAAAGAAAATCAAGTATGTAGTTACTTAGTAGTTACTTCCTTACTTGTGCTAATATTATAAACGTGAAAATAACTTTGTCCGTCTCTTCTTCACAACTAAATCACTGAACCGATTTGGATTACATTTATTACAAAATTTGTTTGAAAGCCGAGAAAGGTTTTTGATAGTTCTGAAAATCTTACGGGAACGCTGGTGAAACTGTGGCGCTAATCTTCCATACAATACTTGATTTTACATAAGTATACAAAAACATGAAAAATGACGTCATAAATGGGAAACAACAGCTGTATGCAACCTTGTAGGGCTTCACATTAAAGTCACCGTCCTACTCATATCAATTGATTTGATTAATAGCGTGGTACTAGATAATTCATATTAACATGTGAACTGGGAATATCCTCAGAATTTTTCCTAAAACTTCCTTGACGAGCCGATTGGCGTAGTGGTTCAGCAATGGTCTATTGCGCCGGAGGGTGTGGGTTCGATCCCCACGAGCAGAAAAAGTATGATGTGATGAACATTGTAATTTTCTACTGTCTGGGTGTTAATTTATCTATAGTATGTATTAAAAATAAAAAGTATGTTTAAATATGTCTATCAGTTATCTAGTATCCATAGTACAAGCTTTGCTTAGTTTGGGACTAGATGGCGTTGTGTTAAATGTCCAGGAATATTTATTTTATTCATTTATTTCGCTGTTAAGTGTTCGAAACGTCGGGTTAATATTAATGTAAAGTGATGTGTAATAAAACGCGTTTTAAATCCTATAAAAAGTATCTTATATAATGTGGAAAGTACTCGCGTTAAAACAGACACAGGAAAAAATAAAAAAGCGAAAGTTCACTGTACTATAGCGTATTAATAATTTAAATTTTCATTTAAGGGTACTTTATATATTTTTTATTTCATGAATGTTAATCTAAATGTTTATGAAAATCTGTACGAATTACATAGTGGAATTTTCTAATTATTGAGTAAGGATACCAAAATACAGGCTTTGCCTAGTTTGGGTTCCAGCCTTATCTGGTTTTAAAGATTGAAGAATAATGTGTAAGAAATAAATAAAATATTAATGCATCACTTTTGACGTAATTTTAAAAAATTACATTACCGCCAAAACAACTGGCTTTTTAAAAAATATCATAAGTTAACGAAAAAAAGTACCGAATTGGCTCCATACATCGCAATAAATAGCAAAAGGCAGCTGTGTATGGAAATGTCATGCAACTTTACCGTCGGCTTCACATCAAAGTCACCCCTCATGCCCCACTCACGTGACACTCCATACAAACTGATTTGATTAGCGTACTAGTGAATTGGATGAAATTAGTCATTCTTTACTTACGGCCGTTTTCAATAATGTATCAAAGCTTATGGATAGATTGTGATCTCAGATTAAATGACATTTGACTGTCAAAAGTCATAACAAATGCTATCCGTCGACAGCATATGGAAATTAAAGTAAGTGCATATGGAAATTAAAGTAAGCAAAACAAGGGATAGATAGAATATTGAAAACGGCCGTTATAGAACCAGTTCTATTAATAAAGAACGTTTAATATTAACAAAAGAGATTCCTATAGCAAGAATATTATGTATTGTTTTTTTTTATTAAAATTCATTTAAATTCGATTTTATATAAACGAAGGGTCACATGGTTTCGACCGCTAGGAATAAAATTTTGAGTGAAAGAGTAAAAAACACACTTTCGTTTGTTTTTATGACTAGCTGATCCGCACGGCTTCGCTCTCGTAGCATAATGTTATATATAGCCTATAAAACATAGCCTATGCTACGTGGATAATGTAGCGTTCGAATGGTGAAAGAATTTTTAAAATCGGTCCAGTAGTTTTTGAATCTATTCATTACAACCAAACAAAAAACCAAGGTTTTCCTTTTTATAATATTAGTGTAGATAAATATTATGGATTTATCTAAACAAAATATGAAAAATGGCTCTATTCGTCGCAATAAATGGGAAAAGACAGCCGTGTATGGTAATCTCATGCAATTTTAATGTCGGCTTCAGATCAAAGTCACAGTTCTACTCGTGTGACGTGTCCTACACATATGACACATACAAACTGATTTGCGTACTACTGCATTGTTGATATTAGAACGCAAGTCCTGTATTTCCATCCCATCCCTCTCTCATCCTGTTCTACTCCTCTCCCAGCTTCCTATCATTAATCCTCTCCTTATCCCTTCCTCCAAGCCGGCAAGGCATCTGCGACACTCCTATGTTGCAGATTGCCTGCTTTAACATTAAAAAAAAAATCCGCGTGGCTCCCGAGTCGCTCCCGTAACATATAGACTTTATTTTATTACATATATAGACTATAAAATAAAGTCTATATTAGTGAAATAATTTTTAAAATCGTAGTTTTTGAGCCTATTCAAACAAACAAAGTTTCCTCTTTATAATATTAATGTAGATATAGATTAAACGTATTGCCGCTATGCGCAAATAAAGCGTGAAAATACACCTGCATATGGAAAGCCACGTGAGGAGAACATGAGCGCGACGGTGACACCGCACTCATGTTCTCCTCACGTGACATTCCATACGAAATGATTTGATTACTAGCGTACTACTGAATTGCTCAAATGAACAATGAGGGTATTCTCAGCAATGGATGGATTAATAAACTCTTCATTTAATACAAGATGTTTTTTCTTTGCAATATCAACGTATACGATTCCTGGCGAGATACATTATCTTTTTTTGTCACTCTTCCTCCTCAAGACATTAGAAAAAGATAGCTTAGTATTAGCCCTTGAAAGCTGACATTATCCAATGAATAAAGGGTATACTATCACCTAATACAGCTAATAGCCTATCTATGTACGAAATTTCATCAAAATCCGTGCAGTACTTGCACACAACATCCAAACAACTAAACAAACTATCACTATCATAGAATACGTTTGTCGCCACGTCATTTCTACAGACAGAAGACAGACGACAGAAGGTAATTCTGCTGCATAACATCATCAGCAATAAAAGAGTGGAAGCCGAGCATTGTCCTACAGTACAATCTCCAGCAGAAGACCAGCGTGAAGCAGTATTCCAATGCGTCTCGTACAGAGCACGAGGGACCGAAGGCCTGTTTTTTCATAAGATTCCTCTATCATCCTGCTCTACTCTCCTCCCAATTTCCCATCATTAATCCTCTCCTTATCCCCACCCCTTCCTTCAAGCCGGCAAGGCATCTGCGACACTATGAAACAGATATTCACAGGCTGCGGTCAGTCTCTTAACATCAGGTGAACGCACTCTGCTTGCTTGCTGTAGCAAAAAAAAAACGAAGAAAGATAGTCTATCAAATCTATACTTAAATCTCATTCGAAAGACTAGCGTTTAATACTTTTCAATAACTGCAATATCCGGGTGACCCGGTTTACCCGTAATTGGAGGTTTCGCATTTGTTGTTAAACACTTTTATTTCAAATATTACCTTTTAAAGCTTTTAGCAATCGAGCTTTTCAAGTGCAAACATAGGTTATAATGAACTGGTGAAATTCGCGTGTATTTTTTTGATTGCAGCAAAATGTACGCTATTTCTTGCGTTAAATGTGCATTTAGAAATTAAAGACTTAATGGGTTTAAAATGTTCGTTTATTATTATTATTTGACGCGAACATTTTGCAAAGAAATGCAACTTGCACGAAAATAGAATTTTGGAGAATTGTATGTATTTTTTGTGACATACTAATAATTAACTTACTACGTTGCTAATAATATAAATGAGAGAGTAACTCTATCTGTATGTTTGTTCTTTTTTACACCTTAACGCTGTATCGAAGACAGAAGTTTTTATTCCTATAATCCTACGGGAACGGGAAATATACGCGAATGAAACCGCAGGGTATAGCTAAGATACCTGCAGCGTATCTAAGCTATACCGTCGTGGGATGCATCCCAGTGAGGACGAAGAGGATGTAAGTTTTACGTGCCTCTCTTTCCTTTAGATCATTTAGGGGTTTCTGACCCATCTATTTATTTATTTTTTTACACTTTATTTTGTTGATAAAAATACAGATATTAACTTAAATTCTAAAACGTTACAATCAACACAGAGGGTTACACACTAATTATGAAAGTGAATAAATCAAATTTATTGTTATCAAAGAAAACTAAAAATACTTCGATGTACAGTTTCCAAAGATTTTCGACATTCGCTCTGGTTTCTCAACCTGAAATTCTAAAATTGTAGAAATGAGAACACCTCGAAAGTAAACCTTAAACCTAAACCTTTAATATCTAGTAAACCTTTAGTATCTAGTCTTTCAAAATAAAGACATAATTCTGAAAATCAACCCATAAACAAACTGCGAAAACTACTTAAAAAACATACATTGAACAGAGATATGTATTTGGCACGGTAAGACGCGGGTAGATCGTGGCGCATACCAGGATGATAACCTTTTGAAAATCACCCACGATATAGTGTGGGTGCTATGACTAACCTGTCTTGACGCAACGTTAGCATAAGTGCACTGTTAATAAATTGTTAAAAGCAGCCTGCATGTATGTCAAATTTGTACATTTACCTAATTCTAAAATTGTTATATTATGTCTTTTGTGCTTTGTGCTTAAATAAATAATTTTTAATTTTTTTTCATGTATTTTGAGGTCTGTTAAAAATCCTTTGACATCCGATGCGTTTGTCACGGCCATCCATCATTATCATACAAATCAAATCATAACCAATTAAACAGCAAACAGAATGAGCCAAATGACCGTAAACGTTTAATTAAGGATCAATGCTCGTGTCGTATTGCAGAGAGGTAATTAGTTTGTTTAAATTGTTAGCGCCCCGAGTGACGCATCGGAATACGATGTATAAAACGGGTTTATTAAGAAAATGTTCATGTCTACTGCCTAGTTTAAGACTGCCTAGTTAGTCTAGTGGTTGCTTTGTCTACAGACCGATGGGTCTCGGGTTCGATTCCCGGATTTTTCCAACAAAAATCTTAGTAGCAACCCTGAATGTGGAAGTTGGCGGTGTTAGAACACCCCCGTTCCTTGGACAGCACGTAAGAAGCTTTATAGGAGAGGTGAGTAGCTATATCAAACAAGTCTTCAGCTTGCCTCAAAGACCTTCCCAAAATATGGTCCTAGTTCTCGGAATAGTACAATGTTTCTCCCGAAATGATTCTCAGGCACTCGAGTAAATTACAAAACCCATCTTATTCACCCCTACTAGTATGTCTAACGTATTTATCAAGTTATTCTTAAATCATTACAATAATATTAACAAACTATATTAGTTCGACTTAAGTAGAACTAATTTTAAGTATACTTTGAAAGTTTATCCATTATTAGGTCGTTTTAGTTCAGAAGTAGGTTACCAAAGAATACTAAAGCTAGGTTAGAATAAGGCTATAATTGCTTCAAGAAAACTTCTTAGAATTTCGAATGTTGTCGAAGTGTGATATATTTTAATATAATAACTAGTTGTGCCCCGCGGTATCGCGTAGAGATCCATATTTTGATAGACATAGTGATCTATCAACCCCAATTAATAAAATTGTATGGAGCTGACTGTTGTCGGTTACATAACGGCGTTTTTTACTTAAATAAAACATATAATCATAAATTTCATAATAATAATAATAGCCCCTTGACCGATTTCGACCATGGTGGCCAACCTCAACAGAGATTAGCCAGCTGCGCAGGAGATATAGTGCACAAGTGTACGCCCGAAAACAGGTGCACTCTCATAGCCCGATGGGACGGCAGACCGACACGACCGGCGAGAGATCAGACGCAGGACCGACGGCTTTACGTGCTCTCCGAGGCACGGGGGTGTTCCAACACCGCCAAATATCAGACTCAGGGCTGTTACTGAGATTTCTTTGTCAGAAAAATCCCAATTTCATCACCAGATTCGAACCCAAGACTCCTCGATGTGTAGTCAATATATATAATACATTTCATAAATGTACTAAGAATCAAAATAGATAGTAGGTACAGACCTACAAACACAATAAATCTCAGCGCTCACAAATCAAACTCGTAAACCCTTAAGAACCATTAATTATAACAGCCGATAAGGAAAACTCAAGTTTCGATATTAAAATGAATAATTCATTGGACACAATCAATAGAATCCGCATCCGTTGTTTTGATGACGAATAAATTTGCAATATTTGTAACTATATTTAAATTACTTTTTTTTATAAAATCGCATCAAAAATGTTTTTTTCGTTTACTTGTTGCGACGTGTGTTGGTTACAAGTTGGGAAGCAGTTTTTTCTTTGAAATCCAGGTAATAAAAATATTTTAAAATTTTTTACATCATAATATCACTTGGCTTATTTTGTGTTGTAAATAAATGTTTTTTCTTCCTTTATATTACGTAAAACTGTGAGTTCATATTTTTTCTTTTAATATTATAAATGAGAAAGTAACTATGTCAGAATGTCTGTCTCTTCTTTACGCCTAAACCACTAAACCAGTTAACATACAATTTTGCAAAGATATAAAACGTTTATAAAACATTTCTCTCCACTTACTGGGAACCAAATATAGCTGTCTACGGCATTTAGATTTGATTTTATATGTGAAACATATCTAGTTGTATTATTGATCAAGCGTTTTAATAGGTTTAAATATTTATCTTAACCACTGCGT
Source organism: Phoebis sennae (assembly GCA_001586405.1). NCBI lineage: Eukaryota > Metazoa > Arthropoda > Insecta > Lepidoptera > Pieridae > Phoebis > Phoebis sennae. The sequence goes on from LQNK01000736.1 coordinate 65,256, forward strand.
ATTATTAATAAAATTATTACCTGTATATATATCTTAATAAAATTTTAAATAAAATAGTCTACATATCTATACTAATATTATAAAGCTGAAGAGTTTGTTTGTTTGAACGCGCTAATCTCAGGAACTACTGGTCCGATTCGAAAAATTTTATTAGTGTTAGATAGCCCATTTATCGAGGAAGGATATAGGCTATATATCATCCCGATAATCCCACGGGAGCGGAGCCCTGGAGCTAGTTATAATATAAAATTCATATAAATGTAAAAATTCTTAGAACAATTTAATGCATGAACGAATTTGTTTTGTGTGGTACATTGTATGATTTGTATGAATTGTATGAATAAAATAAATAAAAAAAGTAAAATACATACATAAGTTTGACTGTGCCTGTCTATATTGTGGTATACTTCAGTAACGTCACTGCGCCAGGCCGCTGGCGCTTTCCGCCAGACTTTTCCGGTGAAATCAGATTTTCGTCAAAAAATTGTGGAATAAATCGCGCTTGTATTTTTACTATATCTGCCATACTCGCTAATCTTTCTTCTAAAATTTGTATTCGTCTCATTAGTTTATATGATTTACTAGCTGCGCACTGGGGCTTCGCTCCCGTGGGAATATCGGGATGATATATAGCCTATAGCCTTCCTCGATAAATGTGCTATCTAACACTAAAAGAATTTTTCAAATCGGACCAGTAGTTTCTGAGATTAGCGCGTTCAAACAAACAAACAAACAAACAAACAAACTCTTCAGCCTTATAATATTAGTATAGATTAATTAAAATAAGATCTAGTTGATAAATGGATATGATGATTTTGTTATAATATTTAATGTAAGGTGAAGATAATTATTGTTTTTGCATGGGGCTGACACAGTCGTTTTACGACTTAAGCCTATAAATAAAGATTAAAAAAATACTATATCTGCGCCTTTATCTATTTTTTTTTATCTATTCTTGGAGAGCTACAGCTGTGAAAAGATTTATGCCACGGGAGCGAAGCCGCGCGGATCAGCTAGTTGTCTATATTATTATACCCGACCCGACGACCCGTTTGGCGCAGTGGTTCAGCATTGGTCTATTGCGCCGGGGGGTGTGGGTTCGATCCCCACGTGTAGAAAATTATGATGTGGTGAATATTATAATTTTCTACTGTCTGGGTGTTCATTTATCTATAGTATGTATGTATTTACAAAAAAAAAGTATGTTTAAGTATGTCTATTAGTTATCTAGTTTCCATAGTACAAGCTTTGCTTAGTTTGGGACTAGATGGCGTTGTGTTAAATGTCCAGGAATATTCATTTATCGAAATGCATTTTATAAAAAATTTATAGAATTGAAACTCTTTTTACACTATTTCCACATTTATAAATAAACTTTATTTAATTTACAACAGGTTTCGAATAATTATCAGTATAAACAAATTATAAAAAGTATACAATTTTGTGGGTAGGAAGATAAGTCACAAAAATATAAGAGATTCAACAATACATTTATGATCATATATACTTAAAGCTAATTTAAAAATTATGAAATTAAATTGTAATATCAAGCAACAATAATACTATTGTAATTTAGAAAGTATGTATGATTTTTCATTATCTATATTATATTCTCATATTCTACATAACACACAAATACATACATGTACATTCACATACACTAACAAACACACAGACACACACACACACACTCTACACTAATTTTATTAATTTTGCATGCATATTTGATTTCGACTTATAATTGTAATAGATTCTAATTAAGGAAGAGCGGGTACTCCTGACACAGGTTTTCTTCAAAACTTACTAGGAGGTATAAGTATTGAAAAAAATAATTTTTCATTTTCATTTTCATTTTCATTCTATCATCTATATCCTAACAATTTAAAAGTCCACCTTTACGTTATCATTATAAATGGGTGTTTACAAGCACTGACGATAATTCATAAAGTGTATAATGAAATGCGGAATGTACTCAACTTTAATAATTCTTTCGCCATTACAAAGCTACGTTATAAAATCCATAAAGGTAACAATGAATCAAAATTTGGATGTATTTTAAACGTGTGAGTGTGGTATCTCATTTGTCGGAAGAATTATTTTTTTGCAATATGCACGCAAATAAATTCCATTCTATAATATCGTTTGTGTGTCGATCCTCAATCATGCCACAGCTACTGAACAGTTTTTGATAAAATTTCGTAAATAGATAAGGTCTTTGGTGGATAAGGTGATTGGGAACATTTTCTTCGGATCAACCGAATTTACCACAATCGACGCTGCGCGAAACATCTAGTAAAAATAAATTATATTCTATGCAAATATTGCGAATTAAAATTTTAAGTAGTAAACCATACTTTAAAAAATAATTATGGTAATGCAATTAATATAATTTCTTTCTAATATACAAAAAAATGCATTCTATATGTTGTTATAAAAAGCCGCATCAGGAGCCGTTGAAACATAGGCGATAAATGGAAATCAATAACTGATCAAATTTCAAATTAATATTACCTTACAAAGTTTCTTAATTACGTAATATCATTTGTTCATTTCGAATATTCTAGAACTCATTATATCGTTAAACATTATTCACGCCAGCGCGTCAGCTTTTCATCGAAATTTATTCATACTCGTATCACCTTCATATCTTATACATGTTTACGTGGACTTGCATAAGGGTGCTTTTAAACCCTTATAACCCTTTTTTGTGTAATGGCGAAATCGTTAAGTCAGTGGTAGATTGAAAGCCTTATTCTCATACTATTATAAATGTACCCAGTTGAGGATACGCACTGCTCTTGCCTTCAAAACGGTCTGATTCATGATATACTCGTGGCATGGGAGACCAGGCATGAATTTACATAGATTTTATATAATTAAAAGAGGAGATTGATGTGGCATTCAATAACAGAAAGCTTACCCACACCGTAAAAGATAAGGCTGCGTGTAGGGTGGCAACCCGTATCGATATTTTTCTGCTTTAAGACAATTTAAGAAGAAATATTTTTTTCGCTCCGTACCCTTGCCTATATTTATTGAATTGAATGCCGACCACTGGCAGGCAATAACACAACATAAAAACAATGGCCCCTCACTTCCAAGACCCACTTCGGGTCACTGTATAAATACTGGGTAAATAAATTTATAAATCCATGTTATTTGGATGAGAGAAGGACCAGGAATCCTGAAGTACATGGTCTAGAGTTTAGGGTCCTGTCTCCCACCGGTCTAGAGGATAGCATGAAGGGTTTCCTTGTTGAAAAACATTAATCCTTTGTAGCCCTGACTTCCAAGCTAATAAACACCTTTCCGAATCGATGGTAAATAAAAAAAATATTAATTATGTAAATGTAAATGACGTTCTAAAAGCGCCTCGAAAGAGACCGATTTGGAAAATAAATATTTTGACTTTTACTTTGAATTTCATTAACCACAGCTTGTGATATGGAATGTTTCATCATACGAATGTTGCGTCAACATCCCGACAAACGGAGAGCGACCCTAATCGCAATATTGGTCGACCCACATAATTTCAATGAAACAGAGTGCGTTATAAAATACAAAGCTCGCATTACCTCCGCGTCAACAAAGCGTAAATTTCACTGCATAAATAACCAACATGACGTCTTTATTCCAACTCCTGTTTATGTATTTTTGGTTAATGCAAGTTTATTCATCAAATGTTGAAAGCCTTTAGCTACCCAACGGATGGGTATAAATACCAAATTACATGGAACGGGCCGAGGTACACGGACGGGTATAAAAAAGGAGGAGACCAGGAGACCTATATATAGTACAGGGTCCTTTTAAGGCAGGCAAGCGGGGCATGCGGTTCGCCTGATGTCTGTCCTGTGTGAAGTGACTGACCGCAGCCCATAAATATCTGCAACATAAGTGTCGCAGATGCCTTGCCGGCTTGAAAGAAGGGGTCTACCTTCAGGCTCCTGTCTCCCACTCTTGTGCTACTGAGCTTAGTTCTAATTTTAAGATTAGTATTTTTTTTCAAATATATAGTAGTTTTCAAACAAATCTATAATAAATTTTCTTATTATCCCTGGACATTTAACACGCGCCATCTAGTCTCTATCTAAGCAAAGCTATATGGGAACTAGAAATGTGATAGACGAATTTTGCGTTATAATAAATGTTTTAATAAAAATGTATGGTAATTAAAAAAAATATTTTAATTATGTAAATGTTAATGACGTTACAAGCGCCTCGAAAGAGGTCGTTTTGGAAAATAATCATTTTGACATTGAAAACATTGTTATAATATTTCATAATTATATATTATAATATATTACCATAATACTAACAAATCCAACAACATATATAAAATCCGCCCAGCCGTTTGGGCGTGCCAAAGAAAAAGACATACATATGCGTGAAACCATTACCCTCCCTATCACAGTCGGGTAAAGAGCATCAAAAGTTTCATTTATTATATCCATTAAAAGTAGCGGAAATAGCCCCGAACAATGTTTACAATTTTTTTATGATACCGTTTCACCTTGTCTAAAGAAAAACGGATTGTAAACACGTTTGTTATAAATAGATTTATCTTCAATATGTATAAAGGTTATTCGATAGTACAGTGGATTGTGATTGTGCGAGAGGGTGTAGATTCGAAACTTCTGGAAAATTGTTATAGGAACATGTTAACAACAAAGTAATTAAAGAAAACGGTAGGCTATATAATATTTTGTGTGTGCTACGGGAGTGAAGTCGCTCGGAGCAGCTAGTTATATATATTGTCTATTCTTTATATATATATTGTCTATTTCATCAAATATTATATAAAAGATTATGGAAAATGTTATAGAATAGAATTTTAAAAGACGTATTGTCTTTAGAAACTAACTCTACACCATCACATAAATATCTTAATACTAGTTCCTAGCATAACGTTATAACCTATAATATTATAGCCTATGTTACTCGTGGATAATGTAGCTTTCGAATGGTGAAAGAATCTTTAAAATCGGAAAAGTATCGGTAAAAGAATTTTTAAATTTTTAAAATTTAAATTTCTAGTAATTTCTCTAAATTCTCTTTTTTACATTTTCCCACTAACATAAGCATTCCGACCTTATTTTTTTTGTTTTTTTTTTATGAACATCCAGAACAGCAAACTGTCGCAGATGACTTGCCAGCTTGAAGGAAGGGGAGGGGATTATAGGAGGATTAATGATAAGAAGTTGGGAGAGGACTAGAACAGGACGGGAGAGAAATGGGATGGGAATACAGGCAAAGATTATAATTATTTATTTATTTTCATTATACAATTATAATGGTAATACAATAATAATAAATAAATAAAATAAAAAATTACAATGAAATAAAGATTTCCTCTTTATTTACACTAATATTCATTCCATTATATTCATATTAATTCATACAAATAAATAAATAATACCATAACAAAACAAAGATTGAAATCTGACGTTTTCGCTTGTAAAGCAGTATATCTACACATACTAGTTTATTCAACCCTCAGTTAAAACACGCAAAGTCGTAAACCTTGCTTGACCTTAGTTTAACGTTAAACGGGGTTTAAATAACCACGTTTTCTTATTTTGGAATTTGATTTACTTTTTGGTAGAAAATGTTTATTTTTGGCTAATTTTGTGATTTACTTGTTCTCGACATGAGTGCCGTAATTTTTTTTAGAATAACATAATCTACACAACAATCTAAAATAATGTAGGTTTCTGGTACATACAATAAAATAATAGTCGGTCAATCAATATCCTAGAAAGGAAAAGTTTGTTTGTACGCGCTAATCTTTGGAAATACTCATCCGATTTGGAATAGCTATCTAGATAATAAAGATAAAACTATAAAAATACCATACTGTATTTTTATATGCTTAACGGCGCATTTATATCAGTCAATAAATGTGTGCGGGTTCCCCGCATGCAGGCTAACGACCTATGAAACTAGTCAGTATATAACTCAGTCGATACATTTACCAGGTAAAAAAGACTATGCGCATACGGACTATATAGCATACGAATTGAATGCGGAGCCTATCGACCAGTGAAAATGATAATCCCAATGAAGCCCGCAGTATGGCATGCGTAACAGAATTCTCCTCGCCCAAACGACGTAAGTAAATGCGCCATAAATCTCAGCATTAGACCTGTCTAGTTTTTAGAGCTAGGTAAATCTAGGTATCTGGCGCAGACCTGTCTACGGCTCGCGTCTAGATTTGGCACGAAACGAGCATTATTCGAGACGGTGATTCATAGAATCGATTCATTTAAAATTACATTTTGTGTTTGGGTTTTAAGAGTACGTTTTCATGGTATGTTGAAATATGCAGTATTATATGAAACAATTGGCTGGTCTCTGAATCAGCCTGTCCGAAATTCGTTCAATATCTTAAATATTTGCATGCCTCTTGGCTGGACACAGCTGGAGTTATTGTATATTACCACCATTGATAAACCTATATTCTATTCTATATACAAAAATGTATATAATGTATATAAAAATGAATTGCTAGTCTCGCTAAAACTCGAGAATGGCTGAACGGATTTATCTTATCTTGGTCTTGAATTATTCGTGGAGGTCTAGGGAAGGTTTAAGAGGTGAGAAAAATTCGAATTGCCGAGTCCACGCGAGCGAAGCCGCGGGCGGAAAGCTAGTTCGCAAATAACAATATTTCATTTCAGGAGTAACGTGAGAAATATGAGATGAGTTGCATATATTTTTACACTAATATACTTCTTCTTATACTATATACTACAATACTATATACTTATTTATGTATATGTCTGTAATTAAATAACTAATCATTATATGAATTAAATAAATTAGGGAAGCGTTTCTTTTTAAAATGTTCATTATATCGTTTGATACCTTACCACAAAAATTCAGCCCCACGATTTAGGAAGAGGGGGGCGTACCCTAAATCCATCCCATAGTATTTTGAAAACTAATTAAGACCTGCTTGCAAGAAATATCTATCTAACAGATAAATAATCATCAAGATCGGTCGAGAGAACGCAGAGTAATCGATTTGCAAGAACAAATAAAATGCCTCGAATAGAGAACCCCGGTTTTCGGGAATCCGTTTAATATACATAAAACTCAAAGGTGACTGACAGTGATCTATCAGCGCACAGCCCAAACCGCTGGTCGGATCGGGCTGAAATTTGGCATGAAGGTAGATGTTACAAAGTAGGCTATGAAAGGATTTTGAACAAGTCCCACGGAAAGGGAAAACAGAAATACACGGGTGAAACTGCGCAGCTAGTTATAAACATATATATTTAGTATATATTTCACAATTGCGTATTACGGGTATAGCTACATAAAACAATATTTATTCGAATACAAGAGGAATATTAAAAATCTATTCTAATTGTGACGTTAATTAATATTTTTTATGCAAATGCTTTTAACAAATAGAAAGGGTGAAACAAAGAGGTTTGTGATTTGAATAATTTTTAGATTCGTCAAATAAAGGACGTTATTCTTTGACTTATTTCTTATTTATTCATAAAAGAAATACTCCACTATATCTAGAAATTAAAATTTTATAAGTTCGTTGTTGAACAAGGTATAAGAATACACTGTGGCATGCTTCTTCTGTAATTTTTGGTTGTTTGAAAGAAATTGCTTATTAGCGATAAGGCTGCCATATGTATATTCATCTTAGATGCTATTATTTGTGAAATGTTTTGTGTAACTTATTTAGTATTCATTAATTCATTCGTTCATTCATTAATTCATACATTCAGAGAATAATTTAAACTAAGGTACCTATTGTAGTTAGAGAATTATTACTTTTATTGGAATTGATTTTTAGAAGATTTTATGAACGATTAATGGTGAAACAAGCTGAACTCAATTCATAACGTAGAAATACTTGTAATTTGTATGAACATTTCAACGAAATATATTTTTAATTTAATTTTAACTACTTGACGATAATGTACGAAACTGATCGAGTTTAAGAAAATAATTATTGAAAAAATTGTTAATATAATGGAATTGAAAGTATAAGATGTGTTTTTCTTCAAATAAAAATAACATGCAATTCCAAAATCAAGAAGTATCAGTACAAAGTATAAATAATTCATAAGTAGAATTAATTATTTGTAACAATTGAATAAAAATAAGTTGATGTACTTGATTTTTATTTAAAAATCACCAAAATTTATTTTATTTTAGTAAATTATTTAAAGTGTCGATTAAAAACGTTAATCACAAGCAAGTATTTTCAAATACTTTGTAACAATTTGAAGAAAAATGTTGATCGGCTGCCAACTGTCAATATTTATCACAATTATGTCACTTTTTGTTAATAGGTCAATGTTTTGTGGACTAGATGCCAAGGTTTTCAAATATTTCTATTTATTTACAAGACTAACGGCCGTTTTCAATATTCTATCTATCCCTTGTTTTGCTTACTAACGGCCGTTTTCAATAAAGTATCAAAGATTATGGATAAATTGTTATGTCAGATTATACGACGTAGGATTAACAAAAGTCATAGCAAAGGCTATCCGTCGATAGGATATTGAAATCAAAGTAAGTGCAAATAGATAGATTTGTCTGACTCTAGTAAGCAAATCAAGGGATAGATAGAATATTGAAAACGGCCGTAAGTCAGGCAAATCTATCTATTTGCACTTACTTTGATTTCAATATGCTGACGGATAGCTTTTGTTATGACTTTTGACAATTAAATTTAATCTGAGATGACAATCTATCCATAATCTTTGATATGTTATTGATAACGGCCGTTACAAGATTAGACTAATGGCCGTTTTCAATATTCTATCTAATCCATGTTTTGCTTAAAGTCAGGCAAACCTATCTAGTTGCACTTACTTTGATTTCAATATGCTGACGGATAGCTTTTGTTATGACTTTTGACAATCAAATGTCATTTAATCTGAGATTACAATATATACATAATCTTTGATATATTATTGAAAACGACCGTTACAAGAGTAAACTAACGGCCGTCTTCAATATTCTATCTATCCCTTGTTTCGCTTACTAAAGTCAGGCAAACCTACCTATTTGCACTTACTTTGATTTCAATATGCTGACGGAAAGCCTTTGTTATGACTTTCGACAATCAACTGTCATTTAAACTGAGATTACAATCTATACATAATCTTTGAAACATTATTGAAAACGGCCGTAAATAGAGGCGTAAAAACATCGAACTTCATGTATATTCCAAGAGAAGGGACCACTTTTTGGGGAGGTGTTTGTGGCAAGCTAAAAACTTGTCTGATGCCTCTCCTATTATACTCCGACATGGAACTGTAGACCTGGCTGGTGAGTAGCGGGGCTTTTTTTTAGACATGACAGGTAGAAAATTCCACCAAAAAGACAACTTTTAACAATACTATATCATTTTAAAAATTGTTTGTAGCTCCCGTACCATAATGTTATATATAGCCTATAAAATATATATGTTACCCGTGGATAATGTAGCTTTCGAATGGTGAAAACATTTTTAAAATCGGTCCAGTAGTTATATGCAATTATTTTTTATTGTAGAAATAGCTGCCTGTTTTAAGATATACGTATACGTTTAATACAAGCCACATTTTCTAAACTCTGAAATTATCCTTTACTGAAATCTTCATAATTTCGCATTTTACGAAACATATTTTTACAATCTGTGGTTTAGCGGTCATCAAGTCACACCTGTACAAACAGACCCTTGTGAACAAATACAAGGGTGTAACTTAACTCATACGTGTTAAAAACCCGGCACCGTAGAACCACAACATTGTTGTAACGTTAATATAAAACTCTATATGTTAAGACTGAGTTCTGAAGTTTCATCCGGATATATATACCGTTTCCAAATTTCGGGATAAACACTATCCTATCTATTCCTCGGATATCAAAGAATCTCAGTACAAAATTTCATCCAAATCGATCCTGTATTTTCGGAGCCTATTCAATGAAACATCAAACTTTAATCAAACAAACAAACAAATATTTTCTCTTTATATTATGAGTATAGATAGATAAATAACATCAACTCAAGAATAGAGTATGATAGTAAGTTTCTACTTTTTCGGTGCAAAATTAATATATAGTGTAAAAATAATTCTGTTAAACGAACGAATACAAAGTATGGTTTATGTTTTTTTTTTTTGTAAACTGAGTCTAATTGTACCATTGTTATAATTAACCTCTTCCAAATAAACTATTGTATTATTATTATAATTAATTAGTTATGTGAAAATATAAGAGATGAAACGGATATCCGGTAACTATCCTGTATCCGGCCTATCCGGCCCTATTTTCACTATCCGGACGAATACCGGATAGTAGTGCACTATCCGGACGGATACCGGATAATAAAATAAATAAATGTATATGTCAAAAGATGTTTCCCGCGACACCGTTCGCGCTGAATTCTTTACGCCCTTAACTCGTCTATATCGCTCTTTTCTGTGGAAACACAAAATTTTCTAAAACTATATCGTTTCTCGTTGTCTAATCTATTTCTGTATCAAATTTCATAAAATCGGTACTGTAGTTTAGCCGTGAAAGCGTACAGACCGGCAGACAGAGTTACTTTCCAATCTATACATATAATAAAACAGTAACCGAACCATTTCTGTACATTGAATATTTTTCAAAAAGAGTAAATGGTATGCAATATGTATGTTCTATAGATACCAAAACCATTGTTAAAAATTTTTTTCTGTTTGTCTGTTTGTCTGCTTATCTGTTTATCTGTTTGTATGTGCGTCAATCACGTAATAACCACTGGGGAGATTTTGATAAAATTTCACATGCTATATAGACCAATATTAGGTGCAACTTATAAGCTACATTTTATTTGAAAAAAAATATTTTTAAGGGTGGCTTTCCATACATGTAAACGGAGGGTATAAAAATAAATTCACGAATAGATAATTAAATGAGATGTCATTCGATAGGTCTTTAAAAATGAAATACAGGTTTCTAAATGCGTTTTTTGCTAAAATAAATATTTTTTGAGATATACGCTTCTAAAGTCGTGAAAATGGTATACCATGTGACAATGTGAGATTTTGGTTGAGTTGCGAACATGCTTTTTATACACTTAACGTATAGATTAAGACATTTAAACACTCAATGAATGTCCTAAAACCTTCAAAAAATAACTAACTCTCCGCATGCGGCTTCGCTTGCGTGTGCTACAATTTTCTGTTTTTAGAAGAGGCGCGCGCACTGTGAGATTTTGGTCAAACCTATTTCCATAGAAAATTATAAAAAAGCTTAAACTTTTGTTGTGTGCCCTTAAAAAGTACAGAAATTAGTGGCCCACGCGTGCGAAGCCACGGGCGGAAAGCTAGTTTATAATATTAGTAATTGATTATTTTACACAAAGCAAATCTATACATATAATTAAACAGTAATCAAACCATTTCTGTACATTGAATATTTTTCAGAAAGAGTAATTGGTATGCAATATGTATGTGCTATAGACACCAAAACCATGGATAGATTTTTATTCTGTTTGTCTGTTTGTATATTCGTTAATCACGTAAAAAGCACTAAGCAGAATTTGATAAAATTCCATACGCTGATAGAACAATATCAGGTGCAACTTATAGGCTATATTTGATTTGAAAAAAAATTGAGAGTGGCTCACCATACCAGTAACAGTAGGGTAAAAAAAATAAATCGCTAATGTATCATTAAATGAGGTGTCATTGGATAGGTCTTTAAAAATAAAATAGAGGTTTCTAAATATTTTTTGGATAAAAAAATAATTAATTAGATAATTTTTCCAAAGACGATATACGCTGCTCATACCTCATGGCCGGGTGAGATTTGGGTGGGTTTAGTTGCGGATATGCAATATAATCCATGTGGAAGATATTTCACGGAACTCCTCGAAAATCAACAGGATAAGCTCTGTGGTTAAGGTTTAATGATGCATATACCCATTAAACTCTAACTCTGATACTGAATTGTGACTAGATAATGTGATTACTTTTCACAGGTCACTAAAAAGGGAAAAATAATAGCTTTTTGCAAAAACATAGAAACAATTTCCTTACTCTAAAAAGTAGAAAATAACTTTTATTCTTTTTTTGTTAAATTGAAAATAGATACAAGCACTGACTTTGTATAGATTGAAACAAAAATAAAGATTAATTTCTACTTTTTAGAGTGATGAAGTCGGTTCTATTTTTTGCCACAAATTATTATTTGTATATGAATAATGGCAGAAATTGTCGCGCGCGCATATATTCAAATCAAGTTGTAACGCGATAAGCGTCCGAATATCCGGCCACCGGATATCCGGCTATCCGGCCATGTAGCTAGCAGGATATCCGATATCCTGTATCCGGCCAAACCACTATCCGTTTCATCCCTAGAAAATATTGTGTTGCGTGCCATCTTTGGATTACTAAGTGAATTGACTGCCTCGTTGGTCTAGTGGTTGCATCTTTGACTACAGATCGAAGGGTCCCGGGTGCCCGCAATCCCGGATGGGGCCAAAAAAATTGTTATTAGAACTTATCTGATAAAGAAATCATAGTAACAGCCCGGAGTCTGGCAGTCTGGCAGTCTGCATCGGTCCTGCGCCTGATCTCTCTCCGCGAGTGTCGGTCTGTCCCCATCGGGTTATGAGAATAAAGGAATAGAGTACACCTGTGTTCGCGCGTACACTTGTGCACTATAATATCTCCTGCGCAGCTGGCTAGTCTCTGTTGAGATTGGCCACCATGGCCGAAATCGGTCAGGGGAACTACTAAGTGAAACGGGCACAGGTAGTTAAACGATATAGTTCGCATCACGGCACCTCACCTTAAAGGTTAACACACAATTACCTCATAACTTAGTTACGTAACGGCCCCCAGCGGGTGAGCGATTACCCTAACGTAGGTGTCTTACTAATTGTTAAACTTCGCCTCGCTTATGTTGTACATAAATTATAACTTAGGGTCCACTTTTAACTTATGCATCATCAAAAATAATGGTTCCTATAAAATAAAACGGATCGTTTTACGTACGGTCAGTACGACATCCTACTAAGCCTTATGCCATGTACTTAGGCCCGGTCGCAATAATTGACGGAACGTCATGGTATAACAGATACGAACCGTTTTCATTAACAATCGGTTATAATCAAGCAATGGGAACCAAGTTTTGGTAGTTATGTTAACGCCACGTTTATTATAGATACGCTTTATACTTACGCCTAGTAGTATATTGTTACTGTCCATAAGTAAAACGACTCGTTTTATTTTTATTAGGAACTAGTAATAAAACGTAGATATCTATATAACGTGGCGTTAATATTACTACCAAAACTTAGTTCCGATTGGTAGATTAAAACTGCTCGTTAGTGTAAATAATCGCATGCTTCGCTTACCTACTCTATCATAAAAAACTGTCACATTCATATTGAAATAGAAACATGTATTTAAATGGAAACATTAATATTTAAACTACTTCGAATTAACAAGATATCGAGTTACATACAAATTAAACCCGAATATTTGAAATCAAACCACTAATTTTCCTTCACAAATCATCTTACAATCAAAAGAATATCGCGAAGACAGCTGCTTTCCAACACATTAACGTAAAAAATGTATTTAATTGGGCCCATTCATCTAAACATTTAAAAGAAAAAACAATAAAGAAAATTAACATATATATAACCACGGTTTCGAAACTGTCAGTTTGTCCGTCACAAACTTGACCTATATTACTAAAATATTAACTCAATTTGTAAAAAACTCGTAAATATTACATTTTATGAGCGATAGTTAACCCGAAAATAAGTAAATTGTACGTATTTCGTAATTATTTCTTGAGTAAAATAGTTAATTTTAGCATGTTGAATGATCTCTAGCCATGAACACTAATTTTCAGACTAACAGCTTTTCAAAATTATAACAACAGATATAATATTTTTTACTAGCGACCCGCCCCGGCTTCGCACGGGTGCAATGCTGATAAAAACCTTCCTCATGAGTTACTCTATCTATTAAAAAAAACCGCATCAAAATCCGTTGCGTAGTTTTAAAGATTTGAGCGTTCATAGGGACATACAACATGACACATGACAGAAAAAGCGACTTTGTTTTATACTATGTAGTGATATACTATACTTTCATAATATAAGGAGGAAATTTTTAATTTGTGTTCATTTATTTATTTATTTATCTATTTATTTATCTTTAAGGGTTACCAATAAAATGTTTACAAATAAGTACAATAAAAAATTACATTTGTTTTAGTTTCGCAAACATTTCAAATTACAGACGTACACAGCTTGTTTATGTTCTTCTATGTTTGTAATGTTTTCACACAAAAATACTAGACCGATTTCAAAAATTCTTTCACCATTAGAAAGCTATATCTGTTGCCAACGTATATAGCCCTGCTAAACTATAATCTCCATTGCTGTCGTCAGTGAGTCAAGTAAATCTGATGTCCCCTGAAAATCAGTGCAGGAAAACTAGTATAATATTTTACTAGGATTCCACCTAAACACTGAGTGGGAACCTATTTGGGGTACTATAATATAATCAAACTGCCTAAAATACATTAAATACATTTTTGGGATGCTTTTTATCTTGTCTTCTTTCTTTCATTCTGTACATTTATTTATTACCATGCTGTTTATCTTGAAAAAAGGCTTTTTTCCCTGTTTTCATCTTCTAAGTTCATAGATAGCCGTATTCTTACAAAAATTTCACTCTTTTTTATCAATTTAATTAATTTATAAGGCAGAAAGTTTCTTACAATATTTTTATAAAATACACATTCTCCTAATAAAGTACCTACTTATATACCTTTTTTATAATTATATTATATATTTAATCTTAAAACAATATCTCAATCCCAATCCATATTAATCTCGAATTCAAAGCGCATTGTTCTTATCCGAGTCGCCTCCCCGAGACGTGACCCCAAAACCGACAGTAATCCTGCACACAAAACCTCCTGTTCTTGAAAATAATCACGTTTTAGGGTTCCACAAGTATATATTCAAATCCTTTTTTCATCATTTTAATAATATCCTCAACGTTTCATTTTTTTGATATCCCATCTAATTCATTTCAAAGGTTCGAGCGAGATTTTTTCTTGTACAAATTTTTAGATATCCCATCTAATTCATTTCAAAGGTTCGAGCGAGATTTTTTCTTGTACAAACTTTAAAAACATGATAAATAAGTTTCAAGCTAAATGAAGGAACTTTATGATTAAGAATTTGATATAACTAAAAAACTTATATTTTATTATCACTGAAGAAACCACAGAACATTAAAATGTTCTATGGAAGAAACTAAATCGGCTCGCTTTAACATCATTTTTTTCAATTGATATAAAAAATAGACGAATTGTTATAACTTCAATAAAATTTGACACAATCAGCATCATCTATAGCCAAGTCAAGCTAAAAGTTTATAAAAAAATATTTTCTCGTGTTCGTTTTAAGGCGAATACTTTCCATATTAAATAAGATACGTTTAACATTAAATAGTGTATAATAAACATTTAAAATAACCAAA
>LQNK01000736.1:81386-105486 GCA_001586405.1 Phoebis sennae
GTTGTTAATATTAAATATCGGCGACAGGTGGCACTGCATACACATTTTTCACGTTTCAAGAACATATGCCAGCTTTATTATGAAAACGAATAGGGTCATGGTTATCATTGAAAGCGTTTCCTGTTTTTCTGCTCACGTACAAAGGTAACGTCAAACACAATTGAAGAATTACACACGTATAAGATCAAATAATCTTGATACACTTTGATAAGCTAAAGATTATTTTCATGAGAATGTATAGGACTTACCCGAGTGTGGTCATCGTGACAATGGTGTACCAGAAGGCAGCAGGAATGGAAGTGAAGTTCGTGTCCTGCTCGTTCTTCTCAGCGTAGAACATCACAGTAGCGAAGATTATGATCGCCATGGCGAGGGAGAACACCAGGAAACCCAGCTCACTAGCGCACGACTTCAAAGTGTAGCCCAGGATCCGCAGGCCTTGAGAATGCCGAGAGAATTTGAAGATACGGAAGACTCGGAACACCCTCAAGGTCACAAATGCCCCTGAGACGTCGTCGTTGTCTGTTATCCCCAAGCCGATGTAATACGGCAGGATAGCGACTACGTCGATGATCGACATGACGGATCGCACGAACTTGCAGCGGTCCGGCGCAGCGAAGAGTCGCAGTAGGTACTCAGCTGTGAATATCATCACGCAAGCTGTGTCTAAGCAGAAAAATACTATCTTATATCTCTCGCCACAGGGCAGGGTCCCCGCGCGGCCCGGTCTGTGCCCGCAGGGGACCGTCTCGACCACGTTCGCCATTACTGAAACGGCGATGAAAAATCCGGTTACATAGTAGAATACTAGAGCTGCAGTCGACGTGTGCGGGTTCTCGAAAGCGCGCCACATCTTTTGTCGTAGATCCGTGAGCTGCGGCAGGCTCTGGTCGCCGGCTTCGCTAAGCTTGTCGTCCATGAGCCTCTCCGCATTCTCGCGCTTTCTATCCCTGTAGTCTTCATAGCAACAGTCACCTATCACGTCTGGGAGGATGCCGAAGAAGGCGAGTTCCTCGTCGTAACCGGTTAAACACTCATGTTTTGGGTAGTGCAGTTTACCCGTTCTGTAGTAATTGAGTATGTGTCTGAAGATATCAGGGTCTCTGTCGAAGAAGTACTCGCGGCTGTCCTCGTCGTAGAAGAATTCTCGCTCAGAGGAGCCGAGGAGGGAGTCAGGGTACTTTTCGAGGGTGTTCCGCCAGGTTTCGAAGCGTCTGCCGGAGACGTTGATGAGGAGTTTCTCGTCCTCAGCGCGGCGCCGGTCCTTGGGGACGGGGGGCGGGGGCAGGGNNNGGCGATGGGGACCCAGCCGATGGCCGCGGCGCGCGCGAACGGCAGCCATGCGGCGACGGACGCCATCGCGTGCAGTCGGCGCCACCGTCGCCGCTGTACTGAGCCGCACCCCCCGCGTGGCGCTATTTCGGGCCGCCCGCCCAGATGCAATCAGTGTTGCCCGATGGTGAGTAAAAATAGCGCATAAACATGTGTTTAATATTATTGTTTTGACTTTAGTATATTTTTGAACCACTTATAAGGAAATAGAATCCGGTCTATTCTTATTTTAAACACGGGACCAGTAACCAAAATGTAATATTGAATGACGTATAAAATTTACATTATAAGAGTACGCCAATATTGCTGCGATTTGCAACTAATTGAATCTCCATAAATGTGAATCACTAAAGTTTGGTTAATATGTTTTTTTCAGTATTAAAAAATCAGCATCGTCCGTATTCTTTGCTGTTTAGTAAAACATTATGGTACTTTTTATTTTTTGAAAAATCATAACTCAGCAGTAGAGTAGGAAAAATATTATTTTATAAAGATAATATGAATTCAATTTATTTGTTCTATTTATAAACAATTATTAAAATATAAATTCCCCGAAAACACGCAAACCTTTCCCCTCGCTAGCAACTCTACCCCGGGACTGCGCGAAAAGCGCATGCGTGAATTGTGACGTCACAGTCTAATAAATTGATTTTCATCCGTCCATCTCGCTCCCACCTTCACTTCTCTGTATCCTTCCATCTCGCTCGTACACCTTTAAGATTAAGCGACCTTTTTCATTTTAAAATATATTTTTTTAAAAGCGCCATTGTCTCAGCTAAAGGCTTCGAAGGAACACTTACTTCTTGAGTTCCCTTGTCCGAAATGGGTCGAGTATAACGTGGAAATGTTGATTATAGCGTTTTTATTGCTAGTAATTGCAATGGTTTACGTTTGAGTTGATTGGCGTTTACTATTGCTTAAGTAATGACCCTTAAAAATCTTATTTATTTGTCGTCTTAGGAATATTATTAAGGCAAGGCATTTGATATAATTAAATGATTATAATGACGCTAAAATATAACAACTATTATTATACTTAAGTAAAGACAATTTCTAAATACCCTTTGTTATGTTAAATGGCTAGTTGTTAGGACTTGGCTGTATGCAGAATGCATATATTTCCGATTTAAAAATAGACGTAGTTAAGGTATATTATTTATACGTGTATAGAACATTGTTTGGTAACTAATGGCACGAAATAGGAATCGCATTTTTTTTCATAAGCGGCCTACACATTTGAACGAAGGCTTTAGGGTTTTCATGGATAATGATTATATTTCATTAGGTGAGCTTAACTTGCATCATACTAATATTATAAATGTGAAAGTTTTAATGTATGTCCGGATGTATGGATATTTGAGCGTGAAACAAGTCGAAATTACTGAACGATTTTTCATGAAAATTTGTTTTGTAGAATAGAGCGACTGAAAGCTGAATAAAATGGAACGAAGCCGTGACGAGCAAATATTTTAAAGATTTTTTTATATTATCACAAACGAAATTTACAGATGTAAATACTAATAGCAAGATGGTACAAAGTATTGCATGGTATTTAATAGATAATAACAAATACTTTTAACAGAATTTACTTAATACTTTAAGAGATTTTAATCTTATATTTATTTTGTCTATATGTTAAATAGCCCCCAGTCACAATTTAGGGTTAAGACGCTAGCCTATGTTTTGGGAGCCTTGGGGAGCAGTTAGGATCGATCTTTAGCGTGGATACGAAACGGACATGAAACAACATTTTGATGGAAACAAATGATGCTTATTTTATGATGCAACAATTTGTTATGATGATGAGTAATATCCAGTTTTTCTTACGGACGTAATATCTTACTAGGCGTAAGCGCGACTTTAATATAACTATTAGTTCTTCTCGGTAGAGACAGCCTTCCGAATTAGTGGTAAATAAAAAAAAAATAAATAGGTAAATGACGTTATAAAGCGACACAAAGGAGGCTGATTACGAAAATAAATATTTTGACTTTGACTTTTGAAAATACTTTAAGATATATCAGTAAGTTAAATTTTATTCAAGTTTTATTTAATTTTAAAATTTTAAAGATATTTAATCAAATAATTGTATACTTGTTTTAAAGTGTTTTGTGTTTTAATAGAGCATTTTATGTGAATGCGGAATTCTAATTTAAAATGAATTACGCATTATTTTTATGTAATTTATATTGATGTATGCGCCTGCTTTTACGGTCAATTCAGTTAGTTTAATATTAATGTTAGTGTATTGATTGTATTGATAAAATGAACTGTTATTGGTGCACTAAATAAATAAATTAAGTCTAGGATATCATTTATGTTTTCTCAAGTTATATATAGCGATACTATAATATTTCATTTCCTTCCCTCAAATATCGTTCTCATAGATCCGATTGTTTCTTATAGGTTTCGAATTTAGATTACTTCCCATCGATTACCCTTGCTTTCGTCCCATTTCCCCATTAACTGAATTCTTTACTCCCCTAGGGGGTATGGTACTAATGCAGTTTACATCCGCTTTACATGTCTATAACGGGGCAAATATAAGTGTACTTTTAAATGGATAATTGTCTTCTATGAAAAGAAAGAAAGAAAGAAAGAAAAGAAGACAGAAAGAAAAGAAGAAAGAAAGAAAAGAAGAAAGAAAGAAAAGAAGAAAGAAAGAAAAGAAGAAAGAAAGAAAATATTTTATTTGACACACACACACAGTTACCACAAAACAAAGATAACGGATATAAAGAGGTGCTGTACGGGAGTGTGCATGACAAATAGGGCAGCCGCTCAGCGAATCCTGCGCCACATAATGATCACAGGGCTGATTTTCAGTGGCCCCCGTAGTGTAGAATGGCTTTTGGAGTGCCAGATACTATTTAAAAGATATTTAGATTAAACAATATAAAATTATAAGAACATATAAATAAAGAACACATGTGTAATAATAATAAGTAGTGTAGTAAGTGTAGTAAGAATAAATATTTTATCGTATGTAAAAGTATTATGCATAAAACTTAAAAACTAAAATATGGGAACATTTCACACAAAATGCGGTTTTATCGCTTAGAGCGGTTTCTGCCGGACAAGATTTAGGGAAGGATAAGCTGCACAGAAAGAGGAAGAGAGTCTTTACGTAACGTCTAATAAGAGTTTTTATTCTATTCTATTTTATGTAACGATCCTTCTTTCCATAGTTTTATAGATTTCCAAATTAAAACTATTTTTTAACATTTCCACCGAGAACCAAACCCATGTCCTACTTTTAAAAACGTCGGCAAAGAGTTTTAAATTACGATACAATACTCTATATTAAAATAATACAAAATAACAAACACAAAAACTAATTCATTAAAACTTATTCATAAAGTATGATTTCTTTTGCAAAAGAGGAGAAACAAGACAATTGCAATTGCAAGAAATTATTGCACAAAAGTTTCACTTTAATGGACCCATCTTTCTTTACTAGTGGCTCGCTCCAAGCTAGACCTCGCGTTGTGATGTACAAAACAAGACCTTTCATTTGATACCACACTCGGCCCTATAATATGAAAATCACCTAATTGACCCCCCCTCCCACAATCTTCGTAACTCCTTTACAAATTTCACTCATCTTAGAATTTGACATTTTGTTTTGTCTCAACTAATCGCCTACAAATTCTATTAAGATCGGATAAACGATACTCCAGTTACCGTCGGACAACTTTTTGATACTTACGTACAAACATACACTGGGCCATCTGCCTGACTCTGAGGCCTCGCTTCGCTTGGTCAATAACAATATTTTTTGCCCATCGACATTTAAACATAGGGCCCATATATCAATAATTCGGGATACAACCACAAAATAATTTGAAAAAGAAAACATTCCTGTCACTTGGAACTATTAATCATAAGTTTTCCTTGATTTGAAACTAGATGGCGCTGTTACAGTATAAAACATAAATAGTAAACTTCATTCATATTACGGGTTGTATAAACCTATTTTCTTGGCAGTTTCAAAAAGCTTCGCTAGAGGTCGTACAACAGATTTTTTACTTCCCTATATCAGACAGTAGTAAATGTACTTTTTTTAAATATTATGGCATTATTTAAGATGTCACGAAATTAAAAAATAAGGATTCACGCTAACAGTAAAAGTAATAAATAAGTTAAATAATAATTATTTACATCCTTATTTTGTCAGACTGGCTGTTTGAATTACTTTTTAACCAGGAGGAGGAGGTTCTCAAATCGCCCTATTTTTTGTTTTTATGTATGTTACTGCATATCTCTGGCATTTATAGACCGATTTGAATAATTATTTATTTTTGTATTTAAGGGAGTAGTGTCCGTGCGGTCCCATAGATTTGGATAAAGTTTGATCATCAAAATGGAAGATATTCCAGGGAACTCTTCGAAGTTTAACAGAATAAGCTCTGCGGTTAAGGTTTATGATGTAAGTTTAAATAATATATAATATGCCCATTAAACTCTAACTCAGAGACTGAATTGTGACTAGCTATGATATGTGATAACCTTTCACAGGTTACTTATAGGCTTTAGTATTTTGTACAGTGTGTATCTAAAGTTTCGCGGTACGATATTTTTTTTAAAACTGTTTGCTATAATAATATACGTACCCCCACCTAAACCTACCACACGGTAGGCCACCTCTAAATGTTTTTTTCATAAAAGTATCCTATAAGTTGCACCAAATATTGGTCTATGAGAATATAACATTTTATCAAATCCTGCCCGGTGATTTTTACGTGACTGACGAACATTCAAACAGATAAACAGAAAAAAATCTAATCATGGTTTTGGGTTCTATAAAACATACATATTGCATAGCAAATACTCTTTTTAAAAAATATTAAATGTACAATAATGGCCTGGTTACTGTTTAATTATTTGTATAGATGTAATCGGAATTAAATAATAAATATATATTTACTTTAAAGTGTTGTACATGAAGATATTATTGCCATTTATCTATTAAGCGCTATATGAATAAAAGGAAAAATAAAAAATCCAGTCACTTTATAAAATGTACATTTATTCTTACACCAATATTTACGTACTATGTACAGTCGGAAAGAAAAGCGCACTCTGCAGTTTTTCGTTCAATTCTTTCAACCTCAAATTTTCAACAAAATTATCTAAGCAGTATATCTAAGCCTTTGTCAACCAAATGGCAAATAAGTTTTTTATTTGCTTCTTTGTGGAAGCAAGATACATAAATTTCAAGGCATCATAATATATTTAACTGTATTGATTTCGTAGCACAATCCCCAAAAACAACGAACAAAAATTCGTTGTTTCGAAATTAAAATAAATAAAACTAAAGGAAACGACTAGACGACAAAATAATTTTCGTAGCTTACAAACAGTGAAATGAGAGTTATGATTTAATAACTTAAAAAGACTAGATTTTTCTTTAACATACAATTAATTTTCATATACTGATAATATAAGAAATATATGAGTTATATATGGTGATCTGTTATATTTTAAAAGTACAAAATATAGACGAATCTAAAACGGCCTTCACACGTAATAAATTTATCGCAATTCTGTATTTTTCGTTTGAATGTACTCTAATTTAAAATATCGAGGATGCCCTCTCGCTCTAGCAATTTACCATTTTTATATGCTAGAGCGAGACAAATATATGGAATTTGATATCTTAAATGCTTTGTGCGCCTTCGAATCAAAACTGAAATGAAATTATGAACCATTTTTAAATCGGTGGCTATTTACATGTGATGTTATAATAAAATATTTAAAATATAAATATAAATTAATCACCTACAATAATATTAAAAAGATAAATAATGCTCCTAGATAAATAAATATTTTACTTAAAAGTAATGACTGTTTAATATTACACAAAATTGATATTTCCCAGCGTTTAATATAAATGATTTCCATGATGTTTTCTGAAGCTTTTCTATTTAAATTATACGTTTATTTAAATGAAATACTTGAAAAATCCCTTTTTAATTACAAGAAAAGCAGACAGCCATTTTCTTAGAAGTAGTAAAATCAGTGGCTTTTTAGATATTTTACAAGAATTTTAATAAGATTTGAGGTTTCTCTATGATGAGAATAATTTACTATATTCAACATTAACGAAAAAAATTTACACAATCGATTTTATTATGGCAGAAAAAGCCAAAAAAAATCACCTCCCATTACAATAATTTAATTTAAATCAAAATTAACTAGAATATAAATTTCATGGAAATCAACTACATTATACTGAAAATGCGACAAACATTGCAATCGTAGAAACTTACACTTTAACAAATTGCACATATATTTCTTTGGTACAATTGAACAAAACCCACGAGCAGATGCAATACCCAATAACCGTAAAATAAATAACTTAAATTCATATAACATTTACATCTTAAAATAAGCACTGAAATAAAATGACCTAACCTTTCTTTGGCTATTTGACCACGAATTTTGTGGTCGTCGAAAACAATTACGATGACGAACATGGTCATCTAATTGACCGTGGTATTCATAGAATGATCGTGTGTCTTGCCATCATCACGAATCTCGCAAATATATATAAAAATTATGACCTAAGTTCAAGGTTCACATAACATGAATTCCGTGATGATTAAGAAAAAACCAAGAAACTTGGAGCATCGCAAAAATTTCAAAACCAGTAAGACAAACGACCACGAAATACACAGTCATCATATCAAACAGTCACGTAAATTAAGGTCATGAAAAATACCGCGCAAACAATCATCGAACTAAACGACCACGTAACACGCGGTCATAAGAAAAAACGACCACGCAACTAGCGGTCACGAAAAACGACCACAAAGTGAGCAAAACTGCCTAATATAGGTACATTAAGCTTATATCTTCCTCCTACATTTGCACGACTCGGACTAGATTCACAATTTCCCTTAAAATAGTGAAGCTTATATACCTAATTATTATTAATTGTATATAATATCACGCAAACTCCTTTGCTACTGTCTTTGTCCTTAAATGGAATGCCATAGAGATCTCTTGACTAGATAGCTACTGTGTCAATATATACAAAAAATTACCAACTCTGTATATAGTGTGATCCTAAATCAATAATTTATCTGCTTTCATAAAAAAATAAATGTACAACTGCTACTCGTATTGGAAGTGAAACTTCTAAAGGAAAATGCTTGAAAATGATTACAAACATATTTTGTTTAGCTTAAGACTATTTTGTGTACAAAATAATGTATTCAATACTTATCCAATATATTTTGTAGCGAAACCACTTTCATAAGATTATAGTTAACAGCTACCGTACATCAACATTTCTGATAGAACATGACTTATTTGAAATGCCGTCTAGAGGAAGCTTTATTCATGCACAAACAGTTATGGTAGCTGTAAACTCTCGCTGAGACAGCACGAGGAAGAGTGTGTGAGACTATTGGTCAACTAACATGGTCAACTAGATCATAGAATTATTTCTATTGGACAATGACAAACCAAACCATTCTATTTTTCATTGAATAAAACACAAATTCATCACCACGAAGTTTCACTTCAAAATTGTAACAGAATTCTATGTCTATTATAGGAAATATATTAGCATTTTTGTACATTTTGACGAGTAACCTTAAAATACTGACCTTTTGGAATCCGATCACATCGGATATTTCACTAAATTTTACTTTCGTAACCAAAAGCGATTTTATTGCATGTTCTATTAACTATAAAAGCTTATCGTTTGAATCCACCATTTCTCTATTATTAACTCCGAATTTAATATTGCTTTCAATATGATATTCCTAAGACCCATTCGTCAAAGATAATTTAAAATCGTTATATATTACACGGCAAAATCAAAGCATAAAAGTGAATTCAAACGACGATACACTTAAAATAAATAAAATAAACGATTATCTAGCAATAAAAACTAAATGACTAATCGATTATGTTTGACTAGAAACATCGATATTGGAGATCAGTTTGGAATGATAATTGAATTAACCTGTACATGTAACTTGAAGTTGTCTGGCACAATACAATAAAAATCGAGTCCAAAGCCCTTAATATACATTTCACAACAGTATGGACAACTCCAAGTTCTTTTCAGAGCACTAATAGATGCTGCGGGGGGATGCGACGTCACAAGAGGTGGTCGTCGTGTTCCTCGTGGTCTTCCTCAGAGTCCGCGGAGTCCAGACTAGGCACGTGGTCCAGATCGTGCGCGTCGCATTGCTGGTCCATATCTGCGGAAGGATTGTCGTCGTCCCTCCACTTGTCCATGGACCGCCGGCGCGCGTTCATGAAGAAGTTACCTACTGTCGTCGGCTCTAAGCCTAACTGCCTAGCTATGGTTACTTGCATTTCTTTAGATGGCCTTTTCGTTTCCTGGAACGAGAATACATTAAATTTAACAATTAAATTTCGGTTGGAATTAAAATATTTCATGTTCTTAATATTAGATTCTGTTTTGAGAGATATCTGCATTAACAACTACGCTAGGGATGGATTAGTAACGAGGTTTTTTACGTTATTCAGTGATCTAGGAGGCGCAGAGTATTTTTATAATATGTAAAAAAATGGATTATTATTATTTGGAGATTTTCAAGTCTGAATAAATAATATGCATGCTTTTAAGGTTTAAAATTTAAGAACATTATTATATTTCACCAAGATTATCACTTTTACAGATTATCAATTTTGAAAAATGTATAAAAATACATATATAAAATGTTACACAATAATTGTTGTTTTTATTTCTTTCCGCAAAAACTCATTTGAGTGCGAAAACATGTTCTAAATAACTTATTCAGTTTCCGCTGTCCAAGTTTTACTAAGCCCGTCACTAGATGGCGTTAGGTGTAACATCTGAGGGTATTTATTTTTAGTTTCTTTTAATATGGCGGCAATTTTATACTAAAATATAGAAAATAAAGCCGCATTTTGAAGAACAACGAGTTCTAAACTAGGCATTAAGAGAACTACATTTAATTTGGTGTAATAATTAATTATCATCAAAAAGCACATTCAGTTAATTATATCATATGAACTATCTACTTGGTAAATATATCTTCATATCTAATAAAATTTCATACTTTCTGTCTTATGAATTTTCTGTAAGAGATCATAAAGCCTAAATGCCAGGATCTAATTTCAGAAAGGTCAATGCCATGTTGTATTATTTTAGTAATTGTTTACGTTTCTATACCATTTGTTCTTGGCTGTTTTATAATTTTTATCAATATATCTGATAGTAAGCGTCAAATATACATTGGCATCTAAGGTACTTTCAGATCACGTAGATTAAAAAGTCACAAAAGGGTCACAATTTTCAGTGACACTTTATTTCGAAAATATTACACAATAGGATACGCACAATTTAGTCAACCATGATACCTAAGATATAGACATCAAATAGAGATTTGTCTCTAAGTTATTACAAAATTGTTTTCTCATAGTCAACCCATTCTTGTCACAATGCTTTCGAGGATCTCATGAGTTAATTAAAGTAGACATTTTTGCAAATGAATTGCATAAAATATAAGAATATATTTTTATTAAGGATCGATACTGTTTTTTTTTTTCATTCTTATGCGCCATTCGTTGTAGTGTGAACAAGGAATGCTGTGACTAATTCTCTTCTAAGTATCAAATACAGTCGAGATATAACCTAGTAAAATTAAATATAACCCAAGTACTATGAACAACTAAATAAATGATGTACCTTAAAAATAGCTTGTAGAGTACGCCGCTGGAGGTCTGTGAAAACCAAACGCGGCTTCTTCGGCGAAGGATGGGTATCCGAAGCTATATCCTCCTTGCGTTTGCAACCTGCAACAAACATTACGTTTTTATGAAAAATAAGAAAATTGTTTTTTTATTTCTTTTTCTCACTCGAAAACTGCTTTTATTATTAAGGTTTTTTAGTAGGTTAGAATTATAGTAATTACGATTGGTGTTAATAGTAAGTTAGGATTTTGAATGGAACTGGCATAATGGTCATCCATTAAAAGTTCCCAAAAATACATGGAAAAAAAGAAAAATCATTACTTTAAAATATATCTTTCTTGAAATCCCTATGATGTAATAATTACTATTGTTTCGCACAGCCGGTCTATATACAGGTATCAGTTAATTTTAAACAAAGCTTAGAAGTGTAAAATCTGCTATTGATTGGCTTTTATTTTTTCAGATTACCAAACATGACGTTTGCTGTGTAACAAACGTCATGACGTAGCTATGTAATTGATATTATTGCACTTTTAAAATCGATCCAGTGCAAGAAAGAGCAGAAGAATTTGACTCTATGCAGGTTATTAAAATAATATCAAGCGTATAAAAATATACTCACTGCCTCTCTGTGGAATCTGGGCCGCTGAAACAGACAAACATAATAATTAATAAAGAATATTAATAACTTAAGATATTCGGCCTAAGACCATTGCACACCAAGCCCTTGGAAAGTCTAAGGACAACAATCATGCTGCTAAAATGACACAAATGCTTTTATTTCTAGAAAAAGTCGAAAATTTACAAAAATCAATAACAAAATAAAAGCACCTGCTTAAATGGATCCTAGAAACAAAAATTGACATTAGACTAATTAACATTGGAAACATCTGAATTTTTTATTACAGTTTTCGAGAATTTTTACAGAAACAATAAAAAATTCAGATAGGCGTTACGAATAGTAACTAATACTTAAACAAAATAAGAAGTTCTATAAAGCCATTTAGGGCTAAATCGTCTATCGCTTAGTCAAATTTTCGCATACCTGGCGACAATGTAAACAACATTAACAAAGGGTTCTCTCGCAGGCACCTAAAAATCATATAAAAACTAAGACAGCCCGGGCACGGAAAAATAAAAAGGGATGGATGGGGCAGCGGTAGCAGTCTAACAAACATCTTGGCTTCTCGAAGCTAACAAAATACACTTACCTACTACTAAAATAATATTAATACTAGAAATTTTCACAATGATCTCATGTATAGGCAGTATCTTCGCCGATATAACTTACAAAATAGCTTAAACATCTATGGAAAAGATACTGCCTATTCAGATTAACATCTAGAAAGAGCAATATCTATTTTTTACACATTTTTATCCGTTTAAACAAAAAAAAATTCCAATCTATGAACTTGTCACAAAGCGGATGTTTTTGCTAATTTAAAAAAATTATACATACGTATACATAATAGTTTACCTTTGCGACAAGCTATTCAGTTATTATACCTAAAAGAAACCAAGTCCACTGCTACACAGCCAGGAAAGGGATTGGAAATGGGAACAGAGAAAAC
Organism: Phoebis sennae; assembly: GCA_001586405.1. Lineage (NCBI taxonomy): Eukaryota > Metazoa > Arthropoda > Insecta > Lepidoptera > Pieridae > Phoebis > Phoebis sennae. Next base: position 93,992 of record LQNK01000736.1, read on the forward strand.
AATGAAGTCATCTATAAAAATAAAGTATTGAAATATTTTTAAGTATTAATAAAATGAATGAATTAAATTATAATAGAATTTAAAGACTTTGTCTTCAAAAAACAATGAATTTTTTTTTGTAAATAACGATAAAAAATATGTATAAAATTGAAAAGAAAGAAATAGAGGACCATGGGTAGTTGATGGAATCCGGGAGCAAAGTCATTCGGGGAGGACTCACAAGCAAGATACATCTCCGGCAGGTTCGTATGCCGGTGGTTCCCAATGGGGCCCAGAGGGGTACATAGCGGGGCTCTGGGGTATAGCCGGGGCCCCATAGTCCCTTGGCCCATAATTCGGCTGCTGCATGTTGTTTACATTGTCGCCTTTTACGGTTTGCTGACTGGGATTATCTGTAAAGGTTTTTCATGATGTATTTTGTAAGCACACTTCGTTTACTATAGAAATATATAATTAAGGTTTTAAATTATCCAATGAACAACATATTTGGCTATGTTTTTATAGTAACATTAAATATTATATCATTTTACACCACATAAATGCGTTATTATCGAGTTGCTGGAAATGTCTATAAATAAACGATTTATAGACGATTAAAAGATTTGACTTAATCTCCAACCCTTCCTTATTATAATTTTACTTTTACTACAACTATTTCGCTAGTCTATTTGGAGATTATCTATTAATTATTCTGCTACTATAGTTACAGTTATAATCGTGATAAAAAGAACGTATTGAAGGTAAAAACCCCACACGACCCCAAATACCTACATAAGACTAGAACAGTCTACGGCACGGGGGAGGGGAGCTCGATCGATACAACGTGTGACGTCACAGCGCGGGGAGCCACGCGGCCCGCTTCCACGTTCTCTTGAACATTTGGCGACAAAGTGAATCGAAATGGAATAAAATATTCAGATAAAACAAACTTACAAATACTTGTAGGATACAATCATGCGAGGAACACAAGATATAAGAATAGTCAACTTAAAAATTTGGAAAAATTATATATTTGAAAATAAATGATATAAATCATCTTGAATTTAGATAAGAAATTACTAATGATATGAAATTGTATCTTAAACAAGATAGAAGAAAACTGATGTTAAAAAAATACAATAGGTTTGTCGTTATATATTATTATGTAGGAACAGACAAAACATCTTAAATTTACAAAAGACTGCATTTATATGAACAAAGCTTTGAAATTAACATGAAAATTACTCATGAATAAACTATATATACCAACTAATTAAACTTAGCACTTTGCACATACTAATTGTTGTTTTGCATGATAGAATTAAAGTAATTATAACTTTCTTGTTATATACAATAACATATAAACCCTTGCACAATTAACTGCTGTGTAAAATGTTATTTAGAAGACCATGGGACGAATCGGGGTAAAATTAAACCGGCAAAAGACTAAAAACGTGAAGTTCCGTGTATATATCCAATTTTTTAAGGGAAATAGGTAATAAGCTCTTACCCTGCCAGACCAAGACATTTTTTTTTTTTCACGTTTCGGAGTTTCGAACTCAGCACCTATCGGTTGTAACGCCATTTGCGCTAGATACTCAACCAACAAGGTGGTCAACTCGAACCAATTGATAACACATAATCAATTAGTTGGCTAATTACTAACAATTGAATGAATATGTCTAATTCAACAATTGTAATTATTTGTTCGTCTTTATCTTTGAGCGTTCATAATATATTTTTCTTGGTTTTATTTTCCTCGTAAGTTTCTTTTGAATATATTTTTGGATTGTTTGGGTTTGTATCGATATTTTCTCCGTTGGTTAGTAGCACTCTGTTATTTATTTCAAAATTATGCTAACCAATTAATGTATTGAATTTCTGACTGAGTGCATGAATATTATAAAGAGTAAAGTTATTAAAATCTAAAGTTAATATATGAACAGCTTTTATTTCTAAGCGCTGGAAATCATTATTTTCTCTTAATGAAGGCATTTCGACCTTTCAAAGTAATCAGGTCACACAAGCCTTTATGTGACATGTCTAAATTTGGGTACAAAAGTGACCCAATTGCGCAAATTTTCAAACCTTTTTAAAATTTATAATAGGTTTACTAGCTGCTGCCCACTTGCGTGACATTCGGTTACTATAAAAATTATTTTATTTTTTATCATCTAGGTTTGATGATATCTGAATACGAAAATTCATCAAAATCGGTTCAGTACTTGCAGCGTGATTGAGATACAAACTTCCAAATTTATAAAACATTATTTTACGTTATTATTAACCCGACGTTTCGAAAACTTTACAACGAGCATGTTCACCGGTGACTGTCACAGCCACACTTAAAAACCCTTTAAAAGTATTTTATTGAATATAGAAATAGTATTGCAAAACAACCTTTTCAAGAATACATATTTAAATAAACAATATTTTTTTTGTTTTTACTAACCAAACTCCAGCTGTTACATAGAAACGAAATTATAGCTTTCTTAGCATTATAATAGCGTTCTACATGAAGGGGGAGGGGGGGTTGAAGATATGATTGATTACAAAGAAAAGGGAAAGAAATAGAAATAGCACTGTATATGACAGCCTTATGATATTTCATGAGAAATTACAAATACAATATTCTAGAAAATGATTGATTGATATTGAAATGCTACAGTCAATGTATTCAGATATACAAACAGTCACACATACTACAATCTAATGAGATCGTGAATTGGTGATGTGCACTATCGATTATACCCAAGTGTTGTCGATAAAATGTAATCGATAGTCAGCTGACATAAGCGCGATAAATTTTCTCATAAGTATCTAATTTACATATTTAAAAAACATTTAAAGCCACCCCAAGTTACATTTGAGGGCATTTTCACCCTAAAAATGATATCGTAAACATATTCATGGATACAGCGAATACGACAATCTAATCATGAACGTAAGGTAGTGACGTGCTCTATCGATTGTACCCACGTGTTGTCGATAGAATGCAATCGATACACAGCTGACCTATCCGGATAAATTGAATACAGTTGAATTTGGATACAATTGAAAACTCGAGTGTTTAAAGAAATATAAACAATGAAGAGATTATAGGCAAAACAAAAATAGACACTAACCATTTGATAGGTCAGAAAACATAATATTCAGAATTTAATATTCAATGTTTAGACATACAAACAAACAGCAAAACATTCTACAATGTAATCAGAACGATCTAGTGACGCGCGTTATCGATTATAACCACCAACCACGTGTTGTGGAAATAATGCGATTTATACATAACTGATAAATGCTAAAGAAATTTTCAAAATAAAATGAATAGTAATTCATTATGTGAATCACACCAAAACAAAATATAAAAAATAAATAACTGTATTCTCATATTATGGCTAGTGACGTGAAACATCGATCGTCGACAATCGATAGTCGACGTTTATGTACGCAGGTGACGTCAGTCGATAAGATATCTCAAATTATTTAACTATACGGGTACTCAAATTAACTGTGTTCTACCTGAGTACTGAGTACACGTAAAACTGATATTTAAATTAAATAATCAATACACGAAGTTTCTTGCAAAACTCATTCGACTATTGAAACAAGACCTTCGACAATATTCAAAAATAGTGATGTACTAAGTCGATATTTTTCGATTACAATTATCAGAGTAAAAGAGAATGTGGTTCATATTTATTTCTTGCAAACCATTATTATTTAGTACCTATATTTTATTATGTAGGATCGTAAAATCATTTTAAACGTATCTATTTATCAATATAGAAAATAAACTGGTGAATTACGTAGTTCAATTTTTGTCAATTCTTTTTTCGTAGATTTAAGACAGGTCACATTTACGATGTTCCCAAAATGAGCCCTTAAAGTAAGATTAGTTTCTTATTTGCAAGGCATTTCAAGTTAATCAACTGAAGTGCAACGTGAATTTGCTAGAAGGTCTACTTTTAGATACATTATTTTAAGGAGTGACTAATAATATTTTTTGTATAAGAATAAATTAAAATAACCATATTTTTATGTAACATTTTATTAAAATTAACCATGTATCAATTAGTGTAATAAAAACATCCTTGATTTAGAAAACAGTATATAAGACAGCAAAAAATTATAACAAGCCACGAAATGATGGGACTTATAGATGCGGTAGATACACCGGGAATGGGCAAACGTCTTCACAATACTAATGCAATAGATACCACACAAATCAAAATTACTTATTTTAGTTCAGGTCGTAGCAATAAATAGTGACGTACTTCATCGATTAGCCAATACCGCAATGTCGATTATATAAATCGGTGACGACAGCTGATAAACAACATATACAAACAGATCATTTATAAGAAATTAATCTACACTAATATTAGAAGCAAACTTTGTTTGTTTGTAATGAATAGGCTCAAAAACTCCTGGACCGATTTTCATCATTCGAAAGCTACATTACGCACGAGTAACATAGGCTACGGGAGCGAAGACGCGCGGGTCAGCTAGTAATTTATAAATCCGATATAAACACAATATTAAAAAGGATTGAGAAAGTAAGAAGAACGAATTAACAACAAATTCGTATCTATTTATAAACGGATTCTATATGAGTTGAATTCCCTAGAGAGTGTGGTATTGACCGCGTGACAGCAAAAGTTAACCGAATTATCCATATAGCCTGAAGGTTATATTGATCACATGTAATTCAATTCTTTCTTTTGTATTTATATACTGCGCCCCGCGGCTTTTTCCGCGTAGTACACACTCTGTAATGCTAACTTTTCTTCACGAATCTGCCTACGAAATCGGAAATATTTTTTAAGTCAATTTGATATTTTCAACAATAGACAAACAGACGAACATACTTTTCCGCTTAATAATATTAGTATATCACTATTAATCGTAGTAAATACACTATTGATAGAAAACATAAAATGGGAACACTTACATTACTAAATAAGAAAGAAAGAATAGACCAAAAAGATGCTATGAATACTTGTCATCAATTTGTTTAGAAATTTCGCATATTAGAGCTGATATCTTGAGTTAAAAACAAATGTGTTTTACTCCGAATATATTTATTTTTTGAATATTTTTTTTTATGAAAGACTAGCTATTCCGCACGGCGTCGCTCCCGTAGCGTAATGTTATAACACCTATAGTCTATGTTACTCGTGGATAGTGTAGCTTTGGATAATGAAAAAATTTTCTAAAATCGGTCCAGTTTGTTTTGAGCGTATTCATTACAAACAAACGTACAAAGTTTTCCTCTTTATAATATTAGAGTAGAAAAGCATACGAATCGAACACAGTTTATTATAACTAGTGACGTAGCGCATCGATTTTACAAATTAGATAAATATCGGACATCAATGTTAGTGACACGCCTGATATCGATTGCAAGAATCGATATCCACATCGTGACCTCGCAGTATTCATTGATAAAATCGATATTATATAAAATCGATTAGATACGGCTAGTATCGCATGCTGCACTAATACTTTTATAACTAAAAATTCTTTCCAAAATAGCAGCAGTAAAATTATGCTAGGCACTTCATATAAAAACAGTTTAAAATTCGAACGCTATTCTTCGAACTAGTTTAAATATCGAACGCATAGTGACGTGCGTCGACCGCGCGACCCCGTATCGATTGTTTCAATCGATGTCCACAGCTGACTAGGGCTATATTCACTCTAGCTTACATCCAAAAAAAATTCAACAATCTACAGGCAGTATTATAGAAAACAGTTTAAAATTCGAACGCATAGTGACGTGCGTCGACCGCGCGACGCCGTATCGATTATTTCAATCGATGTCGACAGCTGACATGGGCCTTATTAACTCTTGCTTACATCCAAAACAAATTCAACTAACCGCAGGCAGTTCTTATAAAAACAGTTTAAAATTCGAACGCTATTCTTCGAACTAGTTTAAATATCGAACGCATAGTGACGTGCGTCGACCGCGCGACTCCGTATCGATTGTTTTAATCGATGTCGGCAGCTGACATGGGCTATATTCACTCTTGCTTACATCCAAAACAAATTCAACTAACCACAGACATTTCTAATAAAAACATTTTAAAATTCGAACGCTATTCTTCGAACTAGTTTAAATATCGAACGCATAGTGACGTGGGTCGACCGCGCGACCCCGTATCGATTGTTTCAATCGATGTCCACAGCTGACTTGGGCTATATTCACTCTAGCTTACATCCAAAACAAATTCAACAATCTACAGGCAGTATTATAGAAAACAGTTTAAAATTCGAACGCTATTCTTCGAACTAGTTTAAATATCGAACGCATAGTGACGTGCGTCGACCGCGCGACCCCGTATCGATTGTTTCAATCGATGTCGGCAGCTGACGCGAGCCTTGTTTGTAAACGCATTGAGCGGGGAAATGACACAATTTGAATCTGAGGAAGGGTTGGATTTAATGGACTACAATTTGAGTTACTAGATTAAACTAGTTTGTTACTACATTCATTCGATCTTAACTGTCTAGTATTACTAACGTATTTATTGTACATTTTCATTTTCTTTGTTTTTGGGTTTCAACAAGATTCAAATTTTTTTTAATTTGGTTAACAATTACAACTGAAAAAATATAAAAAAGTCCAATTAATTATTTTAAATTAAAACGTCCAAAACGTATAAAAGGATATATTCATTATAAGTACCACATAAATTCGCTTCAAAATATGCATTTTTACGTCTCTTAAAAATCTTATAAGACTTAAATTTTCTCTAATACATGATTTGTTCAAAGTGCTATTTTTCTTCAAAATAAATTATCTAATAAAATAAATCAGGGCATTTAATTTTATGCATCGTTAAAATAATACCTCAATAAACTTACATTTAAAATATCTACAAAAACTTCACATGCAATCTCACCTGCCAATCTCAACGCCGACATCCTCTGAAACTCGGGCTCCTGCAGCCACTTCCACATGCGTCTGAACGTCTCCCTCCCCGACTTTAGCTTGGACCACGGCTTGGGGTTCCTCAGCAAGTCACTGAGCGTGCCCTGCGACCGACACAACACCCTCTGTGCGAAGATCGCTTGCGGTATCGAATACCTCTTTAACTCCCCGCTTATCCTCTGCGCTAACTCCTTCGTGTTGATCTCCTCTGTGTCGTTTGTCTGAGCTTGCGCCTGTTGTTGCGCTTCTTCTCTAGCTAGCAACGCCGCGTTTAGATCTAACCCTGGACTCGGTAACGGCGGCGTGGGAGACCGCCTTTCGAACGAATTCGGCGACGCGCTCCGTCTACTGTACGCGGATTGCGGGGATAATGGCTCATTGTAGGGCGCTGGTGATAATGACGCGTAGGAATGCTGCTGTTGTATCACTGTGAAGGTGCCTCCAGCGTGGTACGCGAACTTGTCTGATACCGTGCTGATGGGGGGTAGAGGGAGGAGCGGTGTGAGGGTCGCGTATGACGCTGGCTCGAGGCCCGGCGGCGTGAGGCGGCCGTTGACGGCGGACAGCGGATGGAAGGCCGCGTCGCCATCCGGCAGGAGGTCTGCGGGGGACAGCCGCGGCGGCGACGCATTGCTGGGGGCTACGATGACGGTGAGCGGCGCGCGGTCGCGAACTCGAGTCTCGTCCATGGCGCGCGGCCGGTGGGAGCGCGGTCGCGCGTGCGACTGAACAACGCCTGCGCCACGCACCCTTCGCTCCCCTCTGTCCGCCTGCAAACACCCTTATTTTATACCCTAACGTCCTACATCCTATATCCACGTTGGAAATTGAACTGTATTGTCACGTAGTAAGGTTGGTTTCTGAGTGCTGCGCCGATCAGTCTGGTCGTGAGACGTGAACACTATACAATGCACCCTTAACCTAACCTGCGATGCTTTTACTCTTATACGTAGATCGAAGTTACTCGCATCAAATACATTGCTCGCTAGACTTGGTTCTATGGTACCGTGTATTCTAGTTTTGGGGTAAAAACCGCAATGGATTGTGGATATATTTTTGGGTTTTGTGTAGTGTTTCGGTGGTGGTTAGTGGTGCGGGGGGTGCCCCCGTTCGCTGTCACTCGGCTACTTTCTGCCTCGTAGTGGAACTTCCAGCTGAGGGGAAATTTTATTTTACATTAATTCTTGCTCATTTCAAATACACAGGTTTTTTCCTTATTTGACCCAATTTAAGTCCATCGAAACTTTTCATAATTTTGTTAACATTTTGTTTTATTTTTAAATATAGTCGAGTAAAAAAATAATTTCGTTTGAATTAGAACCTAAATAAAAATACATTACATATACAAATTTATAGTATTTTTAGAATATCAAACTATTTCTATCCATATTTAATTATTAGAAACTAATATCACGCGAAAGATTTAAAAACAAACACGGTTTTAATACTGTACTTTTGTTCAGTTAAAAATAAAAAAAAAATTATTTAAGCACACAATTTTTCCAGAAATGTTTTCTATTCTTGTGACGTCTTTCATTGAAAATGTGTATTAGAAAAAGCATAGTTTTATAGAAATTACGACCGTTACAAAAATAATTCTTTCAATAAATTAATTGAAATAAGCACCCCGCTGTGTAACTAATTGCTAATATAATAAAAAAATACCAATAATTATAAAAGACAATATAGTGTGACTAGTATTTAATAATCGAGGATAGGAAAATAATAAAATAGGGGTTTCTATATAGCTTTTTTGCTAAAATATCACAGATTAGATAATAAAATGCAGATGGAGATCGGCTGAAGACTCGAGTGACGCCGAAAAGCAAATACAAACTTCAAAAGCAAATACAAAATGTAGTAATGTAGCCTAGTTTGTCACAACATGTAACGAGGGATTCGTAATTTTCAAATTTCACTCACACAGACGCACGTGTACGTACGTGTAGTTAGCGTCACTCGAGGCTTCGGAAAACTCCATCTGCCTTTTATTCTCTAATCTGTGTAAAATATATACTTTTCGAGATATACGCTTTCAAAGTCGTAAAAAATTACATACCCATTCGAAAATCCAAAAAGTAAATTTTATATCAGGCAAGGCCTTTTCAAGCTAGTATAACTATAAAAGACTAGCTGAGCTCTGCGGTTTTACCTGCGTATATCTCCCAGTCCCGTAGGATTTTTGGGATAAAAACTATCCTATGCCATTCTTGGGGTTTCAAAGAATCTCTGTACAAAATTTCATCCAAATCGGTCCTGTAGTTTCGGAGCCTATGCAATACAAACAAACAAACCTTCCCTCTTTATAATATTAATATATAGATAGTATAGATCATTTAAATTTTCATAAATTTATTTTCCAAAACAATAATTTCAATTGAGACGTAGTATTAACCACCAAAAACTCAAACTAAACTTAGTTAATTTTCCATCCGTTTATTTTTTGTTCATTAAAAAACATTTTAACCCCATAGCTACTTGTAATATTATCTGTGGCACGGACCACAGGCCCCGGTACGACACCTGGCTACAAAAGGAACTGGTAGTGATGTGCTAATGTCCATATGCTCGTATCGATATCGATAAATAAGTTATACACGAAGTAGGTCCTGGAGTCAGATTGAAAATCAGCGATGCTCGATCTATTCGGGCAACATACACTGATGTTGGCATCTTTTGTCATATGTAGATTTAGGTTGTTGTAAACGTTTTAAGCTAGGTTAGGAATAAATAAATAAAATATATAATAAATCTTATTTAGTATTGGGATAAAGTAGTTTGTATCGATTTACCATGAAGTAGATGTTACTAGGGTTTGAACTAAATAAATACTTTACACATTTATTTGCTATTTGTAAAAAAACCGTTATTTACATCTTTCATCGTAACAAATAATTTATTAAATAAAAATCAATAACCGTACTATGTCATCTCTTACATTGATTGCGTGTTAGAAAGTATAAATCCAAGAATAAAGAGAATCCAAGATTAAGCTGATTACTTCGTGAATGAACAATATATTATTTTGAATGAATGAATAAAATTAAATATTATTTTGCTTAAAAAACAAAAACCATCGATAAGTATATGGACATCCCTACATCCTACCGCACGCGCTACCACGTGGGGGACCTTTGATATTTACAAATCGTGTTCATTTGTAAAAAGTTTATATCATCCAACAAATATTGCTTATTCTTTGTAAGCAATTTTAGCCGAGTTACAAAAACGAAGAAGGTTGTCGATACTACGTTATTTTGCATATTATCAATATTTAAAATATATATCTTAAGTTGCTGGCCGTGGCTTCGCTCGTGTGAAATTCGGGATAAAAAAGTAGCCTATAACTCAATCCAGCTAAAAGCCTATGTAAATACGAAATTTCACCAAAATCTATTCAGCAGTTGTAGCGTTATTGACACAAACATCCAAACATCTAAAAATCCAAACTTTCACACTTATAATGTTGTAGTAGAAAGTATGTAGTATAATAGGATTAGTAGGAGAGTAGGATTTCATATCTTCATATGCAAAAATAATTGATATACCTATTATCCAAAAAGCGATTATCACTTCATAGCCAGGGCCGTCTTAGACTGTGCTGGGGCCCTTGGGCACACAAGAATTTGGGGCCCTTTTGGAATGTAATGAAAGTGAAATACATTTTTTTACTGTGATCTGCTTTATTATGAGTAATCTAATCTAATATAATTAATAATATTATTATGATGCGAAATTACGGTAATAGTTTCTTTCGAGATTTCTGTTGAGCAAAATCTTCTATTAAATCCTCGAACTCAGTTTCCTGAAGAATATCACTTTCTATGCTCATAATTGACAAATTATTTAGTCGTTCTTGTAGCATTGATATTCGCAATTCATTTTTAATTCTCTTAAGCTGCGAAAATGAGCGCTCCCCACTACAATTGGTAACCATTAGGCAAAGGAATATTCTTGTAGCAACTTCAACATTTGGAAAAGTTTCTTCTAATTTATCAGTCTTTATTAAGTTAAGTAAGACTGAGATATTTAAATCCGCTGATGGCTTTGCTATATTTTTTAAATATTGGCTTAAATGAAAACATTCTGTTTTGAGCTCATATGCATTAATGTCTTCGTGATTAAATTCTGCAAATTCGTTGCATTTTTTGCTCAATTCGTCAGATTCGATTGTCGTTAACTGACAAAGAAAACTAAATCGATTATCAATTTCTTTGTATGCTGCCGAACGTTTTTTTAAATGTGTAATTAATGTGTCAATTATGGGAATGAAAGTATCTACACGAAACTTTTCCTTGCCTCTCAACTGGAGAGTCTCTGATGATAATGGTCCTTCAAAAAAAGTGAGGCGTGAGCTGCGAATTCTTTTTCTTTCAAATTTATCTTTGTAATCAGCACCTGGATTGTCTTCTTTAGCAGCTGTTTCATAATGATCAAAATTATTGCGTGCGTTATTGACATAATTGATCAGAGATTCGTAAAGTTTTGTCACAACGTCCATTGTCATAGTGCTATTCTGTAAACTTAGACTTGTTTTATTCATAATCCCCAAAATATCATTCCATATTTCCGTCAG
>LQNK01000736.1:112492-125242 GCA_001586405.1 Phoebis sennae
CGACATTGGTTCTCATACTAAAGAAGCACTAGGGCACTTCCACTTGTTTTTTCTATTCCGTGGAAGCCAAGCAGACCTGCAATACAAATTTTTACTTAGTGCAGGTCTAGCTGAACACATTAGTCTCTTAAGTGTAGTAAGAAATGTAATGTCAAGTGCTAATGTAAAATGTAAACTATGTTATTTTGATGCCAATAAAGAATTTTATTTAAAGAATTTAAGACACGAAGACGAGCAAACCATGATTACGACAGTTTGAAATCAGTTTATTAAAGTTGACAAAAATAATTTTTTAAACTGATTTGCTTACGAAAGTCGGTTAGTTGTAGATACAAACTTCGAATCTACATAACCAATTGATGACTTTTTTTCAGAACCACTCTTCTGAATGTTTATGTAGTAATATGTTTCGTTTTAAGTGCCAAGCAGTTTTAGTGTGTTTGTTGAACTAATAAACTAACAAAGAAAAACTTTATAGAGATTAATTGTTGTTTTTATTTTTGAAAGAAAGAAAAAGTTTTTATTTCTTAAATATATTTATTTTTCAGTTTTATTACTGTCTTGTAGTAAAGAGGAATGGTAAAGTGTATATTGTATAGTGCACGCGCATCACATTTTTATGTTAGTTTCCTAATCATATCAAAAATCATTCCAAATCAATATTTCTAAAAATCAATAAATTATCGAAAATCAATAACTGTCAAAAAACCGCCATTTTGCATCTTACCGACTCCGAGTTCCACAAATCTTTCTCTAAATCGATCACTTCCATCTCTTTCCCCACCGCAACATCGTCACCATCAACCAAAACCTCAACAATTAATTCCGACATTGCAAAAATATCGAATTCTGATATTTAGCGATGATTTTTGCGATCTTACAATCGGAAATCTAACCCTCTGTGACGTGGCCGTTGTCATAGCAACCGGGTGCTTTTACACACATTGACAAACATACTTTCTCCCTTTCTAACGCGCGTGTGAAAGCTTGTGTAAACGAGATAGGTATAATTGTCGCGATGCGTTTTCGTTTGGTAAAATCGATATCGCACAAGGCTGGCCGTCGATTAACCGTTCTATGGAAAGTCGAAAGAATAACGTCGTAAGGGAATTCGTGATATAAACAATAATAGGTTATATTATATAGTAGTAAGGTGTGGTTTAGCTTGTATTTTTGTTTTGGTTAGGTTGTTTTTTAATAAATTTGTGTTTTGAAGCGCACCGCGTGGTACGAACGATTATATTGATTTTTGCGATCGTGGCTCTAGCTATTCGATTTATTGGATAATGTGCATTGAGTAAAAATTCCTTTGTGTATTAGAGACAATGAAGTTGTAGAGAAAGTATTTCTGCTATAAATAAATCTTTGTGTCGATTCTGTATTGAAAATCTATATTAATCGTTTTAATAAAAGACTGTTCATTAGAGTATAAAATGTACCCTATGATTTTCAGTCTAGTTTTTAAACTTAACTAAAGATAGGTCTATACTAAACTTTGCAAAAAATGTTAATTTGATTATTCTAATACTTAAGGTTATCTTTTATTTTTGTTTGTAATTTATGTAATTGTATGTTATGTCACCAAAAATAAGCTATAATCTTAAAAGAAACACAAATCATGGGGGAAAAGTGTACCTATTTTCATCAAAATTCAGTTTTTCTCAGGGTATCTCTCTCAAATTTATAGTTGACCTATAATTATATTGATTCACTTAATTTTTATGCAGAAACAAAACGTTTTAAGAAGAACCTTCGTGTTTGTTGAAATAACATTTTTATATGAAATAAAATATGCTTTAAAACATCCACAATTCAAACAATTCGTTAAAACTCTAATACAATTAATAAAAACGAAACATAGTAAAAATTTCTTGAAAAGTAAGAAAATAGTAAGAAATTCTTACTATGTCAACTTAAATAAAAAATTGAGTATTATAGTAAATTTAGCGACACCCTCTACCTTTATCGGTTTCATGTTACCTACAGTAATTAGAAACAGAGTACAAACAGGAATAGAGCGTTATCATAATTTTTATAGTCTCTACCAAACCTTGCTATATTTTAAATATTATAAATTCGAAAGGTCTGTCTGGATGTCTGTCTCTTTTTCACGCCTTAATCCCTGGACCGTTTTTGATAAAATTTAGTATCAATATAGTTTGAAACCCGAGACATAGAACGCTTTTAATCCCGGAAATCCCACGGGAATGGGAACGGGAGATATACGCGTGTGGAGCCGCGGGGCAGAGCTAGTAATTATATTTTTTTTTCAATAATTACCTGTTCCTTTAAATGGTACTCTACAGTACTTTTATACTCTACAGTTAGACCTCCCCATTCTATGACAGTTTAAAGCAAAAATTGTAAATAAGGTTTTAAACTTATATACTGAGCTGTAAATGTGAGTTTATTTTGTTCAGTAGTTTAAGCGTGATGCTAAAACGTATCGAATGCAGAGAGAAAGAATGAGCCTGAATTGAATGTTTGTACATTTTCAATAAATCGTAGTTCTTAATAATTAACTGGATGTTCCGCCCGACTTTGCTTGTATAGCATACCCGCGGTTTCACTCGCGTAACCTCTGATCCCGTGCCAACTCCAGGATTAAATGTAACACATATGTTATTCTGAACACTTACCATTAAGTATACCAAGTTTCATCATAATGCGTTCAGTAGTTTTTGCGTGAAAGAGTAACAAACATACATACATCTTCACAAATGTTTCCACATTATAATATTTTTATGGATTATATTTAAATCTGCAATTTTTTATTAGAATATCAGCACTATGTGTTATAAATTATAATATTAACACTATTTACGTCACACCTATACTAATATTATAAGGAGCGACTCTGCAACTACTGGACCGATTTGGATGAAATTTTGTACAGAGTTTGTTAGAAGTTCGAGGAAGGCAATAGCATAGCTTTAATCCTGAAAGTCATATGGGAACGGGATATACGTGGGTGAAATCGCGGAGCTCTGCTACTAATGAATAATTTAATCACCTTATTTAACATATCAATTAAATACAAATTATTTAACTATGTTATTTTGTAATAAAAAGTAGAAAATAAATTATACGACCATTCGCTTTTAATCCGATTGTCTAGGATTATAAAAAATTATTCAGGCACGCAAACACAAGTAAACAAGATCTTCAAAATATGGCACAACGCCATCTAGTGACGACTTTGAAAAGCTTGGAAGTGATAAACGTATGAATGCGTAGAAAACAAAATTTTAATGTCATCATTCAATTAAGCCAATAATTTAAAAATAGACCTACTCGACTACAGTTCCTAGTCGGTGTATAATAGGAGAATCATCAGACAAGCTTTCAGCTTGCGCCAAACAACACTGGAGACAACTCTTTCGGAATATACTTTGATCTCTTTAGCTTTTAATTCTTATTGATTTACAAAACATTTTAGTGTTTATTTCTTATTTTTATTAAATTATTTTTCTATTCTTTACTAAGCATGACAATGTGATTTTTTTATTTATATTTTGGATAAAAAATATTCTATTTTAATAAAATTTATTGACATATAGATAGATATATAAAAATAAAAGAGGGGTAGATTAGAATGTAGAATCATAAAATTCGTAACTTTACCCTTGCGATCTGAGACTACATGACGCTATTATGTTTACTAACAGAATTTCTTCGCATTATTATTATTTTTTGGGAAGATTAAGTAAATTTTATATTTGGTAAAGAAACCTTTGTAATATGAACAAGCTATTCATGTTATTTCTCTCCATCTCAATGTTATAAGAATCAACTCAGCAGTTTTATTGTGAAAGCTCAGCAGACAAGCAGATAGACAAAAAAATTTCGCATTTATCAATACGGTGTTCAATAGATACTCAAAGGTAAAGGAACAAAATAAAACTCAACTAATTGTTTGTTTGTTTGTATTGCATCAACTGTAACACTTTTCAGTTTTCATCGATATTGAGCAAAGTTTACCTACATTATTATAATTGCTCGTATTTCTGCGCCAAACTGTTTAAAAACTTTAAAAATATAAATAAAAATTAAAATATTTGTGCTTATTTTGTGCGAAGTAACCTTGTAAAAGCGTCTAAGTTTCACCACTAGATGGCGTTGATTACAACTTTGTCATACTTTGAAATAGTTGCGTAGAAATAAAACACACCACTCACTTATTTTCAAGGAAATAAGCAAATTGAAAATAGTTTTGTCTAGTATTTTTTATCACAATAATATACGATTAATAATTTAAACACACCGTCGAAATAAATATACGTTTTGAATCTATATTATTTCGATTATGCAAATAAAACGTGATTATTAAACTGTATTGATATTTAATAAACAAGTTAGCGCAAAACACGAGCATAACAACGCATGCTATGTCAAAATGCTCCTTCTCTGACAATACACACACGGCACAAGATGCCTTCATATTTGTTTTAAGCTTTAAGCACCAATTTTCTTTATAACAAGTCGTTCGAAATAATTAAACGACTAAAATTCTATAAATATCTTACTATGTATAGGTTAAAAATACATGTTATAACATTTTTACAAGTCTATCCTTAACTTACTTTCGCATGAAAATCAAACAACTTACAAATTATAATATTGGTGTTCGCATTTCAGTTTCGATAAGTCATTTGATTTAACATGCACTGAATTTTAACACAAGAATGAAAAACATAAAAAATAATCAATAAAACATTTAAAAATAATGGTAAGGACAAACAAATATGAATCTTAATTTTCTATTTTAATTTTACAAATGAAAATTATAAATACACTCCAAAATATATTTACAGACGAAAAGATGTGATTGACACAACGGTACACTTAAAAAATAATTAATAAATTCGCTACACAATTCATAATTGCACGATTAAATTGACAAACTAACAAAATTCATAACTAGGAGTATTTCTCTAACGGTTAATTATCCTTACTTTATCTTTATTTACGTATGTATGTTAATCAACTTCAGAAATCCAAAACTTATAAAGACGGATTTTTGTTTCTTTATAAATATATTTGTTAGAAATAAACGTTAATTACGGAACTCGAGTATCAATTGAGAGTATTAAGAAGCTTCGCAGGAATCAAAAGGTAAAGTAGAGGGATCTATTCGAAATAAAAGCGAGCCTAATCGAAGTCGCATAGAATAAGATATACATCAGTAAAATATACACGGGTAGATGGATACAATGTAGGTAATTACTAAAATTATAGAATATATTAGAAGTATTTATTAATCAGCGAAACTACGCGTAGAAGCGTTACTTAATCGTAAGATAATATTAAGACGAGGTCGACTCTGGATTCGAAATAAATTTCCAGACTGCTGGGTGCCCAGTACACGATATCAAACAGTGGAACTTTCGTATATTCGAGGAGAGAAATCAACGAAAACAAGACACGTCAGAAATCAGCACAGGTCACACGAAACTGGTTGAATTGAGATTCGTAAGCCTTCGCAGAAATGAACTCTAAGAATGAATGTACAAGTTTCAGGCTTTCAAAATAACGTTAATTATTTATTTCTAGTTAGCACGTTGTATAGAACGCATCATAAATATACAATATTGTTGTATCTAAGGCACATAATGTTTAGGCTTTCAATTATTACTCCATATCGTAACAATGGTGCTAATTAAAAATTAGAACAAATCTGTGCCGTGACAAAGACACCGTATCGAAAACAAATCATAACAAATGCATACTTGTCGCATGTATTTGTCACGAGCACACGCTATTGCAAAGCTATTAATAAAATACTACTGAATCTACAGACACTGTCAATAAAAAAGTTAACATCTCTCTGATTCCCTTACATATCTTTCGTTAACAAATGCATTTCATACAACATGTCGTTCTGTTAAATCTAGTCGTCGTACACTAGCCGTGCATTATCGCCAATCATACAAAACAACTATTTCAATATAAGACACGTCCAGAATGAACAATTTTAATCACAGTCTAGAATATTCGGCACCAATGAGCTTTTAAATTCGTCACAGAACGGACTCCACTCCGAGGTTAGTTGCTCCGATTATAAGCCGACGAAATTGCGGTGGTATCCCGAACACGTTGTCAAGCCTTACGTGACGTTACTATTAAATTTTCTGGTATAATCTCTAATGACTATAGCTAGCAATTGACTAATTCCCGCTCCCTAGTCGAACTAATATAGCTGTAGTATATAATCTATGTCTGTGGAACAGCTACATATAAATTGTACCAAACTGCATCAACACGGAACTCCGTTCCCTTTCTATAGAAAAAATATTGCGTGTCGTACAATCGAACTACGTCAGTATCACAAAATAGACAGGTACAGAAGTCAAACTCCATACAAATTACGCTCAAGCAACGCACACATAGGCACTGTTCATCGATGCGATATTTCAGGATACACCGGAACATATTTGATTGCGATTATTATCCATGATCCATTTAAAACGCGCGTCTTTCAAAGTTTGTGCAAAACTTGAAATATTTTAGTCATTTTTATTTATATATCCGTTGTATTTTATGCATTACTATGATACTTTATTTTGCATTAACCACAGTAAACAAATCGAGCGTAAGTATGAAAGTGTACACGATATTAACTTCCATACTCATCTATTTTGTGGTATCATTCTCTAGTTTTACTAAAGCTGTCTCGTAATAATTTATTGCTTTCGATTATTGCTATGTATCTATACTATACTAATTATATAAAAGGGCAACCGAATAAAAATCTCTGAACGTAAACGGCATCAGCCTGTATACATGGCACCTAATGGATTATATGAATATTTCTTATTTACACGCCGATTCAACGTAATCAAATTCGGTAACATTAAAATAGACCTTGGTGAATAAAATGATTGCAAGCGATGTATTATGCGGTAAAGCGGAAATCGACGTGTAAATAAAAGATAAATATAAAAATTTTAGGAACCTAATTGTTGACATCAAACCATATTGAGGAATCAGGTGGCGTGCCATTTTAAATATTATTGTATTTAAAAATGTAAGTCTTTATCGATATTATTTCTAAAAATTTCGACTTTATAGTTATGAGCATTAAAGTTCAAAATTGGGCATACTTTGCAGTAAGCGAGGTTTCGCTCACGGTCACTGCAAATGATCACGCTCACTGTAAAGTGTCAGTGTGTGTTGTTATGTAAAATTTGTTGCAACATTTTCAATACTTTAATATTATTTTAGAATAATTTATTTAAAAATAATAACAGTATTTATTTACTTCGTCGTTAATTTGTTATTGTATGAGAATAAATTTAGGCTAAAAATTAAAAAAGACGTTATATAATATTATAAAAGCACACCACTTGATTCGACACACTACTGAAAATCCGCCAACACATACCTTATTCTATCAAACCGTGTATATATATTTATACTTTATTATGTAATTTGGCCACAGTTGCCCCTTACTAATAAATGTAAGGGGTTTCTATAAATGTAAATATTTTCTTTAATTTAAGTATTAATTTACATTGTAATTCTAATGACTAGCTTTCTTCGTATGGCCACGGGATCGCGATGACATAGTGAAAATATTATTTTTTTGAAAGTAATATAAAAAGCTTTTCTACGGCGTTTTGTAATCAAAAGCGTTTGTTATTAAAAATTTTATATTAATTGTGTCATATGTCCTATTAATTGAAATATTTATTTTAACAGCGAATTGTTTTAAGTGATTTTTATCCATTAGAAAACTCGAGTTAGGACATCTAATGAATTCTTTTAAGAATATTTTAATAAAAATGGACATAGTCAAAAAAAATACACATTATTGATGTTTTTTTTAAAATTCATATATTTTTTGTCTTAATCTTATAAAAGTCGGACAATTTAAATTAACTATAGTTTCAATTTCACTCAAAACTGTCATGAAAATATGAACATTAAGAACGTTTGTCATCCTTGTTCAACTCAACGGGAATAACAAAGATAGCACCTGACTTCAAGAGCCTTTGTCTTTCAACCTTTTGATTACAAAACCGCCCTACACAAAACAATACACGGATGGATTGTCGAACACTACATTTATAAGTCCTATAATAAAGTTATCATACGTTACGAAAGGCACCTATATGTCCCTCGACAAACGTCGAACTACCAGAATCAAATCATTATCACCTTCAATCTGAAAACTTTTACCTTATTAGATCTTAACAATCATATAGACAAAAATACTACGTCTATAATTTTATATATTATATCCCTTTTAATCAGAAATCCACTCTATAAAACTCTTATAGTTTCATTTTTTTAAAGTACCGTCATCAGATTGAAAAACGATAAAAATCGATAACCGTTCTAAATATACAACTAAACTAAATTCATAAGCAAGGCTCGTCTTTCTTAATCGTTCAATAAGTTAAAAAAATCTCAATAAAACATTAGACTTATCTAATATTTTAAACAACGAAACGAAAACAACTTATCACACTTTCAATCGATAATTGGAAGCATCTTTAAACTGCCTTACAGGTCAGCAAAACAATGATAAAAGCAGTATCATTCAATATTCACTAAATTACTGGAAGGCTTTTGTCATATTCGTCATATTCTATAAAAATATTAGAATATAATTGTTTTTTATAACTTTTATAACAGATTTACCAGTTAATAAAATAGTCCACTAGATGGCGTTACAAATAAATAAGTGACGTCTGTACAAAGTCACGGAACTAAACTACAACGCGAACATAATATGTACACTACGTAGAAAAAATCATCTGTACAGCGATTACGTTTATTGTCAAATGAAAATGTTCGATGTTCGAATTTTGAAATTCGAATCAGACAGTCCGATGTGTGACCGGTCGCCAGTGCGGGAGGGGCGCGGGGGTCCAGCGCAGCACAGTCGCGGCCGAGCCGTCGGCCGGGGCGGACGCGTCGGCCGGCTGCGAGCATCACGGCGAGCGCAGGTCGGGCGCGGATTTATCGGGCGCGATATCGTCCGTATCGACCACGGACTGAACGTTCGTCCCGGTCGTGTCCATGGCTGTCGTGTCTGATGTTATTACGTTCGATGGGAAAAACCGCTCTGTGAATACGAAATTGCCAACTTTGAATGGATAGGCATCGTGTGCCTATGATGAGTTACACTGATAGATTCTTAATATAAACTATATAACAACTATACTACTAATATCACAACTTGCATTACTTATGAGTCATTATAAATTAACTCTTAAAATAGGAAAGGATTCTCTAAAAGATTAGAAACTTTATTGATAAATACCGTCATCTAGGAGCACCACGTGGTCGGTGCCTGTGGGGGCTGTCATAATGTTGAACTCTTCTTCTAGTGAGGGGAATGGGGCGTTCCATCTGGAAATCATGATGGAAACAATACAATATTATTAATGGGCGAGATAATTTTATAACTACCCGCTAAATACAACAACGACACCTTCAATTTGTAATTAAAATTAACATTTGAATTTTATACTGTCATTAGTTACAAAATATTATTACATTAAATAATGTTGCATAAATCATAATTCCCAAGCCTGTCATCATCACCGTTAACACATTTCCATTCTTACAGACAAACGAAGAGTAGAGGAAAGATTGATTAAGTCAACCGATTCGGAGCTATACTTACTGTATCGATTTTTTATCATAAGGTTTTTTAGACTGGTTCCGTATGCCAGCAAGTTTAAACACGTATTCACGTCAAAAATATACATGTTTCAAAAGTTGATTTTGTCATTAGCTTTTTTAGATTGCCTCCGTATGCCAATTTAAAGGACGAATTCACGTTAAAAATTTACATGTTTAAACAGTGCTAAAGATATGTATCAGTAGAGCTCACCTAGGCGGCGCCCTGGGCGGCTGTCGCGGCGCGTAGAGCCCCAGGCCGCCGGGCGGGGAGCCGCCGCCGCCCGACACCACCGCGCCGCCGCCCAGCGAGCCGTAGCTGAACACCTGCGAAACAACAACATACAAATGCTTGTGGAGGATGGTATTATTCCTCCAACGAGGCGGGAGGATCCTCGACCAGTCCGAACCACAGGACTGGCCGTTAGGCCCCGAGGATTGATGTTTGGAAGTGGTATATATACTTAAGCGGCGAAAACATTTCAACATCGCGATTTAGGATTTGTGACGTCACGTGACGCCACATGCTTATTTGGTACAATTTTTTTTCTTCACCATTTTTACCGTGAGGCGACGGGTTAGAATACATATGTCGCCACCCCATTTCCACCCATGGGTGTCGTAACAGGTGACAAAGGGTAATTCTGCTGCATAACATCGAGCAATAAAAGAGTGGGATATACTTGATAGAACGTATTGTCACTTCTTGATGGAAATGCATTTGCAGGTAGTCCTACCTGACGATGATTGTTCGAAAGCGGTTGTAAATTAAATAAAGTTAATTAATAAATGTGGAAATAGGGTAAAAATCGTTTCAATTCAATAAAAAAAATTATAAAAAGAATGGGAGCCGAGTATTGCACGACCAGTTATCTAGTTTAGCTTTGCTTAGTTTGGGACTAGATGACGTTGTATTAAATGTCCAGGAGTATTTATTTATATTATCTTCACCTGAAAAATATCTTGGCATGACAATCTTACTTGTTGTGGCTGAGCATGGAAGTGGTTGAAATGCGATATGGGCGGGTGGCAGTCCCGGTAGGGGTGCGGGCTGCGGCGCCGCGGCGATCCGTTCGGGGACCGCACTTCGGGGGATGACGGAGATCCCACTCCTACTCCTACCCCGCTTACTCCTAGCTCGCTTGCTAGGAGAAATAAGTACAAAATAATAATTAAATGAAAAAACGCTAGAAGAAAAAAAGAACAACAGGAAACCAAAAAGTAGTAATTAAAATCATGCATAATTGGCGGCCTTATGGGTACAGAGCCATCTCTTCCAGGCAACTATAAACTATTTAGTTAGTTATTCAAATTTTTTTTCAGAAAATTACAATTTTTGCTTGTGCTATTGTAGATCATACATGTTTAAAGTCAGTTTTCCGTTCTCGATCAATGAAATTGAGTAAGAAATGGAAGAAGAAAGACAAACTTTGTAACACGTTGATAACAGACTTTTACTTTGTATACTGAGCTTAATCATTAATTTTAAATCACAGTTTTAAATAAATCGATAGCCTGTTAACAACCCTATTGTATGTATACACAACCCTACATTTTAAAATATGAAGCCAAATCTGAAGTTTAATATCAGAATGAGATACCCCAAGGTAGTAAACTAGGTCTCACTATAATCCTCCTCTTTACAAGTGACACATTTTTTCAAACTATGTAAAAAATTGATATTATCATATATCGTTTAACAATTAACAGATAAATAATGAATTAAAGCTCACCAGTAGATCGTATAATAGCGACAGGTCTTGCCATTGGTGGTAAGGGTGGTGGTGGTAACATTGAGCTACTGAAATATGCGGGCTTGGGACTTCTAGATAAACTGTGGACCTGAAAAATAATGTTTCATTAGAAGTATTCCATAGACAATTAAAAGGTATTAAGATAATAAAGTTTCGAAAGTAATTTTTTAAGACTTTAGTTGTTCTATGTTTAGTAACCAAAACTTCTGCCTACTAAACTCAGAACAACTATAGAACAAAATTTAAATTAGAAGCCAGTAAAATCAAAGTCAAAATGTTTATTTTCTCTCATTCGAGGTGTTTTAAGAACGTGACTTAGAATTAGATAATTAATATAAATGGCAAGAGACTCGAGTAGTTGTTCTTTAGTCTGTGAAAATACACCTGTCTCGAACAAAACCCCTTTTACCATTGTTGATTTTATTATACTCGCTTACATTTAATAAGCACTTAATTCAAAATCAAATTTGTATTTAAATAAATAAACTCACTTGTAACTGCTGAACATCAGTAGGTGGTTCTTGACAAACAAAGGTGACAAAGTCTCCGAGCGAGTCTTGTGGCGTGCCGTCGTATTTACCCGAATGTTGGTTGGACAGGGCTTCTGATGCTGTAATAAATATAACAAATTTATTAAAAGAAATAATTCTATCTAATCTGGCTGCAGCAGGTTGGGCTAAAAGAATCATCATTGCAAATATTATCAACTTCTGAGCCAAATTCTCTCCATGTATCGTATCGTACAACTTTTACATTTTACTACAAACTTACATGAAATTGTTTTATATAGAACTTTAAATCGCTTCAAAAGTGATTATTTTTAGCGTCAACATCTGGTGATCACGCTTGCTGTAAAGTGAAGTATGCAGGTACACTTTGGAGTAAGCGTCTTCAAAACGATGGGTAATTACGAAAAAATAATTATAATATTTATTAAATTATCTAAAAGATGTTACATAGCTAGCTAGCTTACAGGACATTCGGAATATGTACCTAAACTTTTAAAAATGATAAAAAAGGTCGGCGAGGCTTTGTTAATTTAATATGATTTATTTATTGAACTATTTATCTTATATGATCTTTTTTTCTGACATGTATTCACAAAATCCGAAGTAGCTTTACATATTTTTATGCAAAAAAATAGTAAGATTCAGATTTATACTACTCTTAATTCATTAATTAATAAGTAAAACGTACATGTAGGGTGTGTATCCGTGGGGGGAGGCGCGTGTTGGTAGAATATCGTGTTCGACGGTCCTAACGGCGCCTGCGCAACGCTCAGCCCTGCGGAACTATGGGGGATGCCTGAAAGTATAAAGATATATATTTATTTATTTATTTATTTATTTGTTAGCCATACCAA
>LQNK01000736.1:129106-151248 GCA_001586405.1 Phoebis sennae
CCGGGTCTATGACCCACCCAGGTGTAGGCTATTTACACGCCTCAACACCAACAGTGTACACATAAAAACTTAGAGTTATTTAAATCGAAAAATGTATATCTAGTTATCTATGATGTATACACCAATTACAGTTATGTACAAAAAAGAAAAACTTATATTATTACAATACTGTTTGCTTAATATCTAAGTATAACTGCGGAAATTAAAATAACATTTAAAAAAAAACAATAAAAAAAATTGTTAACATCATTTTTGTATGTTATTGTTTGAACCTAATAAGAATTATATTTTACATATTTGAACACGTTTTACGACGGGTTTGCCAACCTTTGGACGATCAAATTGGCGTAGATACAGCAATGGTCTATTGCGCCGGAGGGTGTGGGTTCGATTCTCACGAGTAGATGTGATAAACATTGTAATTTTCTACTGTCTCGGTGTTTATTTATCTATAGTATGTATGTATTTACAAAAAAATATGTTTAAGTATGTCCATCAGTTATCTAGTACCAATAGTACAAGCTTTGCTTAGTTTGGAACTAGATGGCGTTGTGTTAAATGTCCAGGAATATTTATTATTTTTGAAGGATGCTGATCTATCAGTGATCATACAAACGTATTTAAAGACTTATATAGTTTTTTTTAATATTCGGCTTCCGTCCGTCAAAAGGAAAAAACACGGAACACACATAAACGTATAAAGCATGACTCCTTTGTACGCCTGGTCGTAAATATGGAAAGATGGTGGCCAATGCCAACAGAGATCAACCAAGTACGCAGGAGATATTATAGGGCACAAGTACGTGAGGACACACAGGTACACCCTCTGTTCTAGAGAATACTCTCATTATCACATTACGAAATCGTTCGTCATAATCTTCTAATTTTAAAAAACATCATCTAAAACAATATTTTAATAATAATCAGCAGCTTATGATCCATAATAATTTCACTTTTTAATTAAAAGCATATTTCCTTTAGTTATTTATATATAAACAATTAAAAAGTCGTAAAAAATCATTAAATAAAAATGTATGCTACGTGCATTAACCTCTATCAATAAACATGGTTCAAGAGCTATATAAAGCGACCTACGCGGAGAGCATACAAATAACCCACTAAGTAGTCTAAGAGCTTTGAAGAAAGAATTTAACTCTTAAAGTTTATTTATTTATTTATCATTTAAGGAAACATAGTGGCTTACAGCCATGCTAAAGCGCCAAAGTTGCAATTTAAAGAGGTATTTAAACAATAAACTTTTTTTTTTCGAATTAATCCATGTATTTTGATGATATTCTCGATATAACTGTAATTAGGTACAAAAAATCTATCTAAGAACAAAGTATTACCGGAGTAAAAAATATAATATAATAGGTCGTTAAAATTTCGAAAACGCAAGAAAACAATTAATCAAATATTTTTCTATAAACGGCTGCCAAAAAAGGAGGAGGTTCTCAATTCGACCTTTTTTGTGTATGTTACCGCATATCTCCAGAATTTATAGTCCAATTTAGATTTTTTTGCAATAGAAAGAGTTGAGTGTGGCCGTGTGGCCCTATAGTGGAAGATATTTCGGAAACTCTTCAAAAATCAACAGACGAAAGTAGGAAATAACTTTTATTTTATTTTAGGAATCTATTCAAAGTCGGTGCAAAATCCTATAAAATTGAAAATAGGTATAGACCGACCTTGACTGGTGGAAACCAATCTATGTTAATCTTTTAATAATATTACTTTACTTTTTTTCAAATAGCAAAATATAAATAAGTGTAAAGACGACACTTATAATTTTACCAGCTCTTGCACTATTAAATAATTTCATTGTTTTTTATGAAATAGAATTAGTCACAATCAAGAATGTTAACAAATTTTGATTTTTAGCTTTTCATATAGTTTTTTTTATAGTATGTACTGAACAATTAACACAATTACGTGTCATTATCCTATTCAAAATAATATTTATTGATGAATATTCAAATGGTTTTGGACCTAATATTATGACATTTATTTATTAAATATCTTATACTCGTATTCACAATGTATACTTGTCTAGCGGCCGTTTTCAATATTCTATCTATCACTTGTTTTGCTTACTAAAGTCAGGCAAATGTATCTATTTGCACTTACTTTGATTTCAATATGCTGTAGACGGATAGCTTTTGTTACGACTTTTGTCAATCTAATGATCATATAAACTGAGATTACAATCTATCCATAATCTTTGATACATTATTGAAAACGGCCGTAATAAAATATACTATGCGAAGCAAGACATTTCTCAATGCGTTCCAAATGACAAGTTCTTAATTTATCTACTTATAACTCGAGACCGGCTGAACCGATTCGGCAGAAAATTCGTGGGGATATAGCTCAGGGCCAGGAGAATGACATTCAATCCCGGAAATATCACGGAAATGGGATATATACGCGGGTGAAACCGTGGGGAATAGCTAGTTCAATAATAATAAGACTAAATTTAAACGCCAAGTGACAAACCTAATTCTCTATGTCCTAACCTATATCCATTATACCGGAATACTAATTTGAACTCCATATTAATAGTACTAGGTTTAATGAAATATTGCTATTTTTTATAAAATTGTCTGACATTGTCCCACTTAGCTTCAACTATTAAATCTAGAAACAACTAAATATGGTACGATTTTTCAATAATATTTCTTTTAGGGAGCCACATAGATTTCAAGCCACATTTAACTTGAAGTTCGGTCAATTTTGCTATAATGCAAAAAATGTATTCAATTCAAATTCAAATAATTTTATTCGCCATAATATAGTAATGTATTCTACATTCTGCTCAAATATTGTGTACTATTATTAAGATTTTCTTTACCTATAAATTTATTTGACCACCCGATTGGCGCAGTGGTTCAGCAATGGTCTATTGCGCCGGAGGGTGTGGGTTCGATCCCCACGAGCATAAAATTATGATGTGATGAACATTATAATTTTCTACTGTCTGGGTGTTCATTTATCCATAGTATGTATGTATTTACAAAAAAAATATGTTTAAGTATGTCTATCAGTTATCTAGTTTCCATACAAGCTTTGCTTAGTTTGGGACTAGATCGCGTTAAATGTCCAAAAATATTTATATGGTTAGTCATATAAAATAATATCTAACTCACTAAAGCACTGTCCAACGAGCATAGTAGAGGGTGTCCCGCGATCCGCCGGCGGTTCGAAGGCGGGCGGGGCTGGACTGTTATACCCGTAGTATGTGGACTCCAGCTTAATGCCGCCGCCAGAACCGCCTGGTGACTCTGAACCGGTTTCTTGGAGGATTGACGCTGAAATTTTATGAAAATCTTGAATGTTTTTTGTTGAAAATGAATATATTGTACACTTTCGCACTCGAATACCAGTTGTTATTAATGAACACACACAAACAACACATACACACATAATCCTTCTTCTAGTTATATTGCAATGTTGTACCTTACAAACGTAATATATACTAAAATAATGAGCTTAATTGAATACCAGTTATAATGAACACACAAAAACAACACAAACACAGATAATACTTCTTCTAGTTATTTTGCAATGTTGTAGCTAACTAACATAAAATCTACTAATATACTGGGCCTAACGGTGAAATTGCTAATAATGCACGGAGTCATGTAAATAATATATAGGAAAACTAAAAAAAAACATTATAAATGAAAAAGTAGATTTAAAACGTTTCATCTCATACATATATTTCAGCGTATTTAGAATCAGAAAAACAAACGGAATCAATGATTAATCTTAGTTCAATCTAGATAAGTTTATAATCTGATAAAAGCGTGTTAAAACCCCATCGAACTAAGGCCACATTTAACTAAACACACAAACACATAAACACACGTAAACAATAAACACATACCTTTAGAAAGTTTCCATAATTCCTTAGACGAGAACACGCCGGTCGCTAGAATAATATCGTTGCATATAACACCATTGTACGGATTGTGCGTGTAGCCTGAAAGCCAGGAGTCCACACATTATGGCTTATACCCTAGACTACGTGACGTCATCTCTTTGAAAATGTGTGAGAGTGTTTATTCAAAATGTGTTAATGTGTTCAAAGAGTAGTTTTTAAAGCGTAAAATCATGTTTAGGCATTTAGTCAACTTAATAATAAAATATATCGCAATACTTGAATATTTCTAAAATGATCATTAATAAGCAATACATACATTTTAAATACATAATACTTTGAAAATACTGTATTCATTACACCAACAATTGTATTTTTGAAAAAATAATTGTTTATAGAATTAGAATAAACCACATAACACAAAATTCATAGATATGTCGTCTTAATTATCGATTCCCGCGTCTTTTTTGTCTAGTTATTGCCATTTAAATGTAGAACAATAAAGGAAATTAATTCATAAATAATATAAATATGAACGTATGTCACAGGTATAAAAAGTACTCAATTTATAAAATACACCAAAACAACATCTATCAACACTTCACAAGACATTACAAAAATCACACCACGTCATACCAATGCTCTTTTAAAATTTCCAAATTTACCAAAACTACTAAATTATAATTATTTTATAATCATTAATTTGATACGAACACAAAAAGCAAATTTTATTTAATAATTGCATTTTAAATTTCGTAAAAATATTTGAACATTTATCAAGTTTTTTCGCGCCAATAAAGTATGGTTTAAACATGGCCGACCTGAATTTGCCATCTTCCTTGCACACTGGCTATTAATAGAATGCTATCTCTTTCGCACTTATGAGATGGCATACCAATTCTATGTTCAAAATAATTCATAAATTTTAAAAGAGCACAGATTCAATAGAAAGAGAAGGAACACCAACTACAGATAATCAAATTTGATCAAATTCACAAGCATGAGTGTGGGTGCAAGCCAATGGGGTTTAAATGCACGAAAATAAAGTTACCTACTACATGTGCAAACACCAATCTTTTTCGCTACAGTACTGAGAATGATTTTTAATGGAAAAAGCGATAAAAGTATAAATAATATAGAGAAAACATTAAAATAAATAGAAGTAAAACAAGCAAAAAGGTCTTATTTATTTAAATATTTTTTGTAACTGATAATTTGATGCAAAATTATTAAATCACAAAATTAAAATTATGACGATTTATAGAAGGCAACCTGACGGAGATAAATTAGGAATTCCATTAATTACATTTATTATCATTCAAACTATTTTAATCTAATTTATTATTTCAAGACTATAAAAAAATTATGAATTAAAACTTTTTAACTACAACTAAAAACGGAAATGTAAATTCGAAATAATTCAGATATTTTAAATGCAACAAAAACAAATGAAAATGCATATTAACAAAAAACTATACATTTTAATAAGTTAAAATGTTTATTACGTGTATATTTAAATGAGACATCTAACTATATACAAACGAAATACTAAATGCAATAAAATACTAATTATTATGACAACGAACGAATAATTCGCATTATTATTTTTTTAATCAATATTAGGTAAATATAATAACTTCATATTGTATGAATAATTGATAAAACCAGAATAACTAGTAAAAAAACATACATGCAAAATAATTTATAGACCAAGCGGCCACAAAATTCTTGGAATCCCTGAAACCTAATTCCTTGAAGGCAATACTCAATTTCCATTGTTTATATTACTCATTTGTTGGTCACAAACAGTTACACATATTGAATTTAAAACGTTTTAGGTAGCAGAAGCATGTCCAGGAGTTGGGGCAAAATTGGACGAATTTTCTAAAGTGACCCTTCTTTTTATAATTCGTTTAAGACCCTTAGGACCCAGTTACCTTTATATTTAGTTATTTCGATAAATTCAGATATAAATTAATCAGAATATTTATACACTGCTGAATATATTGATATACTGAATCATTTCATAAAGGTACTTAAATCTGTAATATAACTTACATCTTAAGGCTAATTGTAACAATTAATATACAACATATTAATTGTTACAATTAGCCTAGAATTAAGATTTATTTTTCAAACATTTCTGTATGTACCTCTAGCCTAAGGATGGCAAACCTTTTTGAATTATCGTGCCATTTCTTTCAATAAATGTCTAATTTGGTCATAGACATGCCAGAATCTCAACTTTCTGATAATTGGGCAAAAGAAGGTAGCGTATGAACAAATACTTAGTTGCTACTTTTTTGAGTGCATAATTATGTGAAAGGTTACGTGCCCAAAACATTGTGTTGCGTGCCGTCTTCGGCACGCGTGCCATTGGTACGCCATCCGTGCTCTAGCCTATAAATTGCCTTGTGAGATTCTGACAGTTGGTGGTTAACAGAAACCTAATCCTCATTTTTACTATAGATTTTACTAAACCACTTATCAACTACTAAAGTGATTTCAACTAAACTATTAATTTTTTCAGGAATTCCAAAAGCCTTGTACCCGCTCGAAAAGCGTGCGAAAACCCATTCTCAGTGACCGACACGACACGACACCGATTACCTTTGTTCTTTGCCTCGTGTTCGTTCTCTTTGTCCCTAGGGGGGTGCGGCGAGAGCGACCCGCTTAGGATATCTGAAAAAGTCCACTTTTCGTAAAGGGTTATTTTAATAAACTATATACAGCGTAATTTTTGAGTCGAGGGTATTTAAGTATGTGTATCCGATTTTCAATCCGAATGTATAAAAATAATTTCTCTGCTAATACCGTTGTTACATTTAGTCTATAGGAGGTTGTCTTTTTTAAAAATTGTCAGAATAAAAAAATCGATTTCCTTTACAACGTTATTTTTGTACCTACTATTAAACATTATTAGATAATGTTTTAATTAACTCGTCAAAAATATCCTTAATTCCAACTACTTTATTAAGAAAATGAATCATAACGACCTTAGACGGCCTAAGGAAAATAGGGTGTCCACAAATTTACCCGACACATTATGTATTTTTTTTAATTTATTTTTATTTTTGCATATTTGTATAAGACAGATGAAATCATTAGCTAATACTTTAACTTAAATATGTCCCTTGACTAAAAAATCATGCTGTATATTTTTATATTACCATCTACTATAATACCTTTCAGTACAGACAGTATATTTAAAGATTTAATAAATGAAAATTTGTTTATAATAAAATTAAAATAAATAGAAAATAATGCTTGAAAATAAACTTTAAATTGATCACTCAATATGCTAACTGTACATTAGTGTATCTTAAACTACTTGTAATTTAATGTCAGTATTTTTGTCAATATTCTCCGTATATTGTAATCGTTAATCGAGAAAAGAATGTACCTTGAAACATTATATTCATAACGTTTTATTCGGTTTTCGGATTATTAACTATTAGAATCGATTTATGAATATTTACAGAAACATTAACATGAAAATTCCTGAATGAGCCCAATTTCAAATCGAAATGAGTGGTGCTACTTTACTTAGGCAGTGAAACCGTTTGCAATATTATTGTTATACTTGGTATCAACCACTAAAACTGGTTATAATAAAAGATAAGCACTTACAACAAAAAAAATATTGCGTACACTTAATAAGTTAACATTCGTTTGATTAAAAGTTTAGAGATCGATTTTAGAAACATTGAATAATTGACTGTAAGTTTTATTGTATGTCAAAAGAAAGATACAATAAATTATGGTAAAACTACACAGATACAACACATAAAAAAGGTGTTCTAGTTAGAGCAATTTTTATAAGACAAATTAATGAAAAAAAAACGCTGTAAATGAATGAATGAATAATGAAATGAAGACAAAAGAACATAATCTCAAGAAACTAAAATATGAAAACATAAGTATGAGGAAGATAAAAAAACACAACACATTCAAATCGAGTTAAAACCGGGCTCTCCAAGAGAAAAACCATAAAAGATCGAGAGACCTGGCAGTGCCCCCCCATTACCATAGCTATTGATGAAGTTAGCGAGGTACAGGTCCAGCTCCCGGACTGACACGTTGATGTGGTAGGGGTTCACGCAGAGGCCTGGCTGTGTGCACTCGGGGTGCTTCTCCAGGCGCTCGCCGTCGGTGCTCTCCAGGGGGATCGCTTTGAAGAGGATCACCATTACCAGGTCGAGACGCCATACCTGGAAGGAGATGGTGGGAGTTAAATGAGAGAGAATTAATTGGTAGTAGTGGAAAGTCATTGTTGTCGAAATTAAATTTTACAATTTACTTCAGTTTTTTACTATGCAAAATTTTAAGAGCATTTAAAAATATAAATGCAATGTAAATTATGACAATTTCGTTTCGTCTTTCAGTAATTAAGATACAAGGTCATACAAAGCCATCAATCTATTATTCGTATGATGTGTTACTGATCTAGGTAAACTAACAAGTTTTGTACGAAACCCTTGCTCAAAAGGCTAACACAATCCATGTTTTTAGTTAACCTTCATATATCTTTATAAATAACTAGTAGCATTGCACCATAATTTGATAATAGTCAAATAATTTATCATCTGAACAGGAAATCTAATCTGATAATCCTGATTAGCCTTAAACATGGTCAAAAGACGAGTACTTGATTCTCCATTAACTTTCCATCCTTATTTTCAGATCAGAAGTTTCTAGTTTTACTGTATACAAACGAATTTCAAACCTTATCAGCCGCAATCAGTCTTTCCTCTTCATTTTGCCCTGAGTGTGTCTAGAACCGAATCCAATGGGAAACTGCATAGCATGGGTCGATACTGATATATCGGGGTATTCCACGAACCATACGAAATAGGAATACTCTGTTGAACCGTATTATCATATCTTCCTTAATGAAGGGAGTGTATTAAAGGCCTACAATCGCACCTTCCTTAATGAAAGCCCAAGTATATTAAAGGCATTTACCTTGTCAGCCTGCCGCAAGCAGTCTATCCTCCTCATCTTGCCCTTCTGGTCGGGGTTGGAGAGCACGCACACGGCCGGCCGCTTCCCCGTGATGCTGAGCACAAAGTCCTCCCTGCAGTCCTGTGTGATGTCTTTCCGAAGCTTCCCCAGCAGCCGCGATGCCCATTTCTGTTTGACTTCTGCTTTTTCGTTCTGGAATTTTTGGGTAATAACTTAAATGATATACATGAGATCCATGGATGTTCGTGAGTTGTTTATGTGTATTTTTATTCAGTGTAAATAATTTGATTGATGTCTGATTACCTGGTAAAACTTTTGTTTGGTTAACGTAATAAATACTTCATCATGCTATTTTTTTTTAATTGTAGTTTGATAATAATTTACGATTTAGATATTGATAATAATAACAGATTGGAAAGATATTGAAATCGTCAGGCAATGTATTTCAACCTTCATTAAAAAATGTAGTATTTTAATATTTAGTAAAGTATTAATGCCGTAGGTACGATTCCTCTGATAAATTTGATTGAGAAAATGCACTTACCATTTTCCTACTATGAGCTGGTAGCATTTCTTTTTTATTTTGATGGCTCAAGTAAATAAGAAACATAAGTAAACAATAGTTTTTTTAATTGTTCCATGTCAAAAGACAATTCAACTAACATTATCGCATTCAGTGTTTATAACACATCATATATGCTTTAAATTACTTTTACCAGTTATTTTATCAAAATTCGTTGACTATTTAACGACATTATCGAAATATTGAATAGATCAAAGTGCTATAAAGCAAGATTTAGGGTCGGCTACATCTCGGTTCAATCTTTTACAGACAAGGGGTGCAAAAGCAAAGTCAACAAATATTCATAAGACGCAAAAATCGATGAATACACGAAATCTAATAAGGAAAAATAGACGAGAGATATCCGAATGAACTGTATCTAAAATCATATAAGAAAATCTGAACCATAACACAACAATCGAATTAAAAAAGACAAGACAATTTTTAACACTTTATGCCACCTACTTTCTCTATGTTTTTCGAAGTAAGTTTCACTTCTTAAAATGGTTGTCTGGAAGAGATGGCTATGTAGCCATAAGGCCGCCACTTGTGCATGTCCATTTTTTTGTGCCTTTTATCTATGTTTTATGTTAAATTACTATAATGGGGTGATCAGTAAAGTGTATGCATTTCATTTCATTTCATGAGTTCCATCCAAATGAAACTATATAAAATAATTTGAACTGAATCGTTACAATCGAATCAAAATAACCAAAATCAATGCAATACTGCCCCCGGGACATTAATTTTTCCCACAAACATTCTTATGTAACGTGACGTCAGCGTATAAATTACATGGATTTATGAGAGGGAAGCTAGCGCATTGCGTCTACAGTCTATGGTTTAAGCATGGCGTGTCTTCCCGCCGAAACTTCTTTTTTATATATTAACTTATTTCAGGACAATACATTCACAATACGGACCCACAGTTTAAGAATAGCCAAACGAATTACGGGAAATTTATAACATTTTTGGTAATTTGAATGTCTTGAATAGAATGTTAAATGGCATTAATATAACGTGGCATAAATGTGTAAATTATATAGTTTGTTAGAGGGAATCTAGCGCATTGCGTCTACAATGTCTATGGTTTTACATGGTTCGTCTTTGTGTAGCCTTTGAAGATAGCTGAACGAATTCCACAGGAGTTTTACATATTTTTGGTGAATTTACCAATTTATTGTATAAAATATAAAATTCCATTTTTTTACATACTGGTATAAAGTACATGTATATATTTAAGGGAAGTTCATTTCTTCTAATAAATAAAACCATAGATATTAGGTTTTTGCATAGCGTGTGTTAATGACTGGAGGAATAACTGGAGATTTTTAGAAACTTTTGGTCAATTAACCGGTTTATTGCATAGATTTTAATGACGTTTATGTAAGCTAACGTCAGCGTATAAATTAAATGGATTTATGAGAGGGAAGTTAGCGCATTGCGTCTACAATGTCTATGGTTAACATGGCGTGTCTTCCCGTTGATACTTTTTTACATACTTATTTATTTCAGCTCAATATATTGACAGACAAACAATACGGACCCACACTTTAAAGATAGCTAAATGAATTACTTAAGATTTTAAACATTTTTGGTAATGAAGCCTAAATTGTATATGGTTTAACATGGCGTGTATTCGTATAGCAACTTTAAAGATAGACGAACGAATAACTAGGGAGTTATACACTTTTTTCGGCAATTTAACACGTCTATTGTATGGAATATCATATCATACATAAATATTATAAAATGCAGTTTATGTAGTGAGACGGAAAGGTATAAATTACATGAATTTATGAGAGAGGAGCTAGTGTTATGCTGGTAGTACTATATTTTAAACATAGCGTGTATTCATGTCGCTAAATGGAAGATAGCTATTCGGCTATTGTCAGTAAATTTCAATTCAAGTAAATGAAGATTAATTATTTTTAAATCCACTTGTTTATTGTATAGAATGGTGACTAAAATATATGTAATGTGACGTCAGCATACAAATTACATGGATTTTTAAGGGAAGTTAGCGCATTGCGTCTATAAAGTCTATGATTTTAACATAGCGTGTCTTCTTGCCGCAGTTTTAGGGATAGCCGATCAAAGTCTGTAGAGTTTTATCACATTTATAGGTTAATTTAACATTAACCTTTAATTATTTAATGAGACTTATTCAATGATAGTAAATAACAATAGATATTTTACTAGTACGCTTATTTTATGATTTCATGTGTTTTTGTTGACAGAACTTAATTTAGCAGAGAGAGGTTCGTTAAAAAATTATAAAATGCCTTTTGTTTTTAGAAAGTGCACCTACCGTTCAACAAATAAATATACCAAATCATATCGTAGGTAAGCACCCAAAAATACACAGTTATTAAATATTTTTGAGGAGCATGCGATTCACTTGATGATAATTGATAAGTGACTGACCTCAGTCCATGAACATCTACAACATCAGACTATCGCATATGCCTTGCTGGCTTGAAGAAAGAGGAGATGATAAGGATAGGATTATTGGATTATTTAGGTTGAGTAATTGGGAGAGGAATAGAACTGAATGGGAAAGGAATGGAGTGGGAATACAGGCCTACGGGCCCCCACTCACTGTAGCAAACACAATGTCATACTACTTCATGCCGATCTTCTGCTGACCTAATCAATGCTTGGCTACTCTTTTATTTTTTCTGAAGATGTTATGCAGAATTACCCTCTGTCGCCTCTTCAACACCCACGGGTAGAAATGTGGTGGAGCAACACGTATTCCAACCCATCGCCACATAGAGTTGACGTTGTAGTTTTTTCTAATCTTGTCTCTGGCTACTATGTACTTATACAATTGAATATTATTATAAGACTTCTTTATTGTATGTATTATTATTATTTTTATATTTCTTATTTCCTTATTATTATTTAAGGCGCGAAGGGTTCATGTCCTCCGAGGGTAATGGCAGAATATCAGCGTCATAGTCAAGTTACTATGACATATGCTGAGCCATTACCCGTTCAAGAAATTTAGAATACTGCACAATACATTGCTTCCTTTGTTATATTTAAATGTTTTATGTTTCTTTCTTTCTTCTTCTTGTGTATATGTTAATGTTTTTTCTGTCTCTACTGTGCTTTGTACCTTCTTGAATAAATGTCTAATCTATCTATCTATCTAATTACTTCTAAAATATTTACCTGTAACTCATATTTAGTGTGCCGTTCCTCCTCGAGACTCATCCGCTTCTCGTGTTTTTTGTAATACTTCCTCTTGGCCGCTTGCAAGTTGAACCACGTGTATGAAAAGGATTTTACGAAAGGCATCAGGGCCTCTATGAACGGATGGAATTCGTCCTGTGAACAGTCAGAAAGGTGGAGGGAAGTCGTAAAAGATATCCACGTATAAAATTGAATCATGGTCACCCTTTTTAAACTGTGCGGTCCCTTTTTAATCATTCACAATTTTTATAAAAAGTGTGGTTACCTTACACAATTCTTTTTACATTTATTTAATGTTACCATGTTTTTATCATTATCTTTAAAGTCAAGTCATTTATTTTATCTTCTTCAGTAAAAGATATTTTTTAATTAAAACATTAACAATAGTATTATTTGTCATTATAATATAATCAAATATCACAAATTGCAGAGTATTGCAATAGTAAAAATCCATACCCAAAATGGGATATCATTCTTG
The DNA here is from genome assembly GCA_001586405.1 of Phoebis sennae. Lineage (NCBI taxonomy): Eukaryota > Metazoa > Arthropoda > Insecta > Lepidoptera > Pieridae > Phoebis > Phoebis sennae. The sequence goes on from LQNK01000736.1 coordinate 142,193, forward strand.
TGAGAAAGAAAGCTCGAAATCGTGCTATCCCGCTTTAACGTAATACATAAATAGTGTTAGAACGAGACGACATGATTCAGAGCTGTCTTGCCTTATCCACAATATTATACAGTATATATTTACAACAAAAGCATTCATAACATAAATCGAATCCAAAGGCATAAGGAGTCCCAGTAATACTTCAAGATAACTTGAAATTCTGCTGAATTCTCTTTCATTTGTATTCTATTCACGAATTTATCTACTTACCCAATAAATAACAATAGTAACAGAAACTAAGAGAGAAGAATTATATTCTTTCATATATCCTAAGAGTATTATTAAACTAGAATATTTTTCAAGTAATAATAATTTCATAAAACTTACACATTAAAGTTACAATCGATCAACTACGTAATAGCACAAAAAATTAGTCGCAAATAAATTATGTACCTTAATAGGAAAAACAATAAATTGAACATAAACTTCTATTGAAAATTTAATCGTTTAAACATTTTAATGACCATAATTATTAAGGCAATATTTTTTGCCCTTATATTCAGTGAACTGATAAAAAAATATGCGACTATAATAAATTGTAATAAAAAATAAGCAAAACAATTTCAAAAATCGAAATAGATTTCTAAAAGCCACCATCATAAATCTGGCACAAAACTTTTTTAAAAATCGAATTAGGCTATCTAGGACGTAAAGCGCGCCAATATTGACACATGTCACTGTCACCGATCACGCATTCATCGCGCGCCACGAACAAATGCTGTATTGTTGTGCTTTGAATCATAACTTAATATGCAAATGTGCCATCCTGATTTATCGCCAACCCTTTTTAGCTGTATTGGAATGTATTTGTTTTTATACTTTTTTCGAGAGTCAAATTATAAATGACATGTCAATGTCATGTTTTATTCATGGCCGGTTAGAAGAAAATGTTCTTCGATTCGGTGAATTTTGACTCGAAACAGTCTACTGAAGGTTCGAATTTACGTAGTCATGGTTGTGGGTGGTTGCCCGGTTACAGTTACATTCGTATTTAAAACGTATTTTATTGAGATGTCCTACCTTTTTACAACGGTGTTGCGATCGAAAGATAAAGCTTAGTGGAAAAGCATTTTGTTTATTTATGAGGCAGATGTAGCGAATGACAACAAAGGTATTTCCTATGTAGTTTAGATAGAATAGAAATGTGTTTAACATTCATTATGTAGCAAACTATCAATTGTTTTAGCAGTTTATTAAACTTTGTTTTGGACTGAATTTGCTTATTTAGTGATGTCTAACACTAGAACAAAATTTAAAATTATCCATGTATTGTAACAAATATTTAATAAAATCAGCGAATCCCCTACAAAGCACAATGCAAGCATATTTCGTTTGGCAGATCATTTTCGCAGATCAGCTAGTCCTTAAGCTGATCTGCGCGGCTTCGCTCCTGTATCATGTTATATGTTAAGCCTAGAAAATATATCCTATGTTACTTAATATTATATTGGATAATATAGCTTTCGAATGGTAAAAGAATTTTTAAAATGTTCCAGTAGTTTTTGAGCCTATTCATTACAACAAATAAACGTAGTTTTCCTCTTTATAATTTTAGTGTAGATAATATATTTTTTATTTAATTTGAAGACTAAGTACGTACACCGTAAAGAAATCTTTCTAACTCCAGTTTCAATTCTGTACTCATTATATAATCACAATGTCTTTTCAATAGACAACAGATAACCTCCAAACTTCGACGATCATCGTAAATTTTTCGATCAGCCGTTTTCTCACCTACGCTCTTATGAATGAATCTTTAAAACACGGTTTACGTTCTCCATAAACAATGCTAGTCAAAACATTATATTGGCTGGCAACACGCTGCCAAAACTGACTGCCAGGACCTACCCACGTGGCGGGCTTCCCTGATCGCACTGCCAAATGTTTAATTTTACCATTCATTAAATGATTCATGTATCGTACTATGGTTCCGAGGTCATAGCTAGCCTTGCTAGGAGTAGGTCTCTAAACTATCATGTGAATATTTCATTGGCAAAGTGTAAAATAGACTTTTCTTATACTAGTATAGGCAAATATTTGACCGTTTTTTTGCCTAATGGAAAACGCGGCCTTAGGTGGTTAATGCTTCCCTAGTAAAAAGCCTACTCACATTTTCTTTTATCTATTGAATGATTGCTGTCGATGGATGAAGGAAATTAGTCCTGAAGTATTCTATTCAGAAACATACATTTGCTTGTTAGTGAAAACGAATATTTTGATAAAGGAGTCAGCGTAGCTCACGTGATCAATTGTAGCCCATTTTTCCCATCGTCCTTACCTATTCAAAACTTACAAACTTACAGAGATTGGTAAAAAGAAAGCACAAAACATATTGAAAAAATACTTTTTACATTATTTTATTTAATATGGAAAGTACTTGCGTTAAAACAAACACAAGGGGACACTAAGCACAAAAGATATATGTAGTTCTAAAATTTGACAAAAAAACAAAGTTTACTCGAGATTAGCTCTATAAGACCATAAATATAAGCTAGCCAATACAAAACCTACATGGAAAACCTATACACATCATACAAGTACATTATCCTAATTAATTGCCAAAACTCGGAAAGCTTACCCTAAACAAACAAAAAGCCGTCAAAACATTACATTGGCGATCGCTTCAGACGCTTCGCCGCCCTGCCAAGCTACCTTGGCAGGACCCTGCGCCACGTGGCGTTCCTGGCATGAAATACACAAAAAACTTGCCAATTTGCCATTGATAAATGCCTATTAAACGATTCTATGAGGTTAGTAGTAAATATTTGTGGTCATTTTTGTTGGCGTGAGATTTGTTTATCATTTTATTGGGAAACGTAAACACTTTCGGTTGTCTTTCGTGTTTATACCGACTATATCAACGTATATTTAAATCTTAGAATCAAGTACCTACACCAGAAACTTAATTTACCTACAGAGATACATTTTTTAGAAACGTTCCCAGAGATTTTAATACTAAAATAGATATTTTCACACGATTTCAAAAACTTAATGACATTTTAACCTGCATAGCAACTAGGTTTGTGAAACTGACTCCTCAACAAAATAAACTATTAACAACACCAGATAAAAACCAATTTTATAAGCAGCATTTCACTACGAAACATCTCAATAAAACACACCTCGTTAAACAGTTATAACAGAAACAAAATAAAACGGGAGCTTAATCTAAAAATAACATTACCGGAGCATAAGCGCACAACCGCCATATTGAAGACACGAAAAAGCGCGCGAAATAGAAAATACAAAATGGCGTCGTAAAACTATCAGAGCCGGCGATAAGGCGCGAATATTTGGCGTATATGAGTGCAACAAATGCTGAATAGTAAGTTGGCAAACTGCTGGATAGCAGTACAATATGCTGTGATGCTGATATCATATCGCTTTCGTTTCTTTGATTGTATTTTAAAGTTATTTGATAGTAAACTAGTTGAGAAGAGGTATGTGGATTTGAATATGAACGGGTTGGATGCAGTTTTGTAACATAATATTAAGTAATGGAATTATATTAGGCAATATATGTTTATCTCTCGAACTATCGGAAGATTTTCGACAACGTTAGTTAAAAAAATAACAATATAACAGATAAAAGTACCTTTTAAAAAGGGCAAGAAAGGTATTGAAATCTGAGTGTCATTGGAAAATATATTTTGAATTTGAGTGATTCGAAAGGATAGGATTCGATAGGAGACCTCAGAAAACAAAGGAGATGAATATAAATAATCTGTAACCATTCACTTTTCCTAGTGTTTAATCCAACACCGTTTTTCATAAACCATGTGCGAATAAAAGTAAAGTTTGTTTACAAACGCATCCTCGTAAAGCAAGCGATCCAAACAAACTATTAGAAATACTTCCAAAACACAAGCATTGCCAAACTGGAGAGCGTTCACCCGAAGATTTTGGCGCCAAATCCTACGTCAACGATTCATTATTATTTTTTATCTGTATTCCGCGATTTATTTTATAGATATTGGCGCTGGTTCATCGGGGATACCCATGTGGACTTGGCCGTGGCACCGGTTGGCTAACCTATCTGGGTCGCCGCGTCACACAGGAGTCAGGCCAAAATCATAGCACACGCGGAAAGTTGGTATGTGAAAAAAATCGGCGGCCATCTTGTCACGCGTCGGCTTGGCGCGCAACAAGTGAACGCATACGTTCAGCTGCGCACGTAATTCTACAATAAATATCCATTGTTGTAAACTGAATGCAGAATTTGATTATATGTATTTAGGTAGTTAACCTGGACGAGAATGGAATAATTTACGTATTTGCGATGCATTTTGAGGAATTTCTCCGGATAAACCCTACGTTTCTCTAAGCAATATTTTGTCATGACGAAGAGTTATTGCGTACTTTCCATACCTTTCCATAAATGACTGCTGTTTCTAGTAAAGGAAGGAAGAATAGTCTTAAGTTATATCTAGCTAGGTGTAGATTTATTTATTTATTTCCATAAATCCAACGGGGTGGCGTTATAGAAATTAGGTAAACCTTTCCATTACTTATTACAGATTTTTTATAACCATTTTTCATAAAACTTTCTATATTATAGAATGACAGAACATATTCTACAATTTTACTAAATAGCCCAAAATTCAAATTCTGTGCACATCCATTTATTTTCCAGAATACAATTTTTCAATTATTATGCCTAGTTCCTAAAAAATAAACGAGTCGTTTTGCTTACGGACAGTACAATATCCTACTAAGCGTACGTCTAAAACGTATCTATAACTTTTATTTAATTGATTATAACCGCTCATTAATGAAAACGATTCGTATCTGTTATACTATGACGTTCCTACGTTTACAGAAACCGGGTCTAAGTTCATTTCTGTATCTGTATCTGATCATATAATTTCTGTATCTGTGTTCATTTCTGTATCTTCAGATAGATAGTCTATATCTAGTTTTAGACGATCTATATCTAAACAATCGTTTGCGCCCGTTGCTTTCAGACGGCTCTTGAACAACTTTTATTGAAGCGGCGAAACTGAAGCCGATTTGAAAATGATATTTGAATCAAATTCTCTTATTGTTAGCTTATCCAATGATGGAGTTTAGTACCGTCTCTATCATTGTTAGCATTATAACCTCACTTATAATATTCAGGATTATTTCAAATGCGATTGTATTATATTCTACAGCATAAGACTTTTTTATTACATGCAAGGAGCATGTTATGATAAACTAGGATTTGAACAAAATTCTTCCTTAGTGGATGCCTATGTCATAACATCTACCTGTATGCTAAATTTCAGCCCGATCCGTCCAGTGGTGTGGGCTGTGCGTTGATAGATCACTATATTAGACAGTGAGTCGGTCAGTCAATCATCTTTGAAATTTATAGATATAGATTTATTGAGATAAATGTGTTAAAGACGTTAGACGTTAATCAGCAAAACGACAAAATTTAATATCAATATTATTTTAATTTGCAAAATCAGGCCAATGGGGCATGCGGTTCACCTGATGTTAAGTGACTGACCGCAGCCCATGGACATCTACAACCAACAAAGTATCACAATGCCTTGCTGGCTTGAAGAAAGGAAAGGATCAGGAGAGGATTTCTGAAGAAAAATAAGAGAAGGGATAAAAATGAGATGGGAATATAAGCCTTCGGGCTACCCCTCGTCTTACGTAACTGCATCATCAGCCTGGTGACACACAGACAGACAGAGAAAGCTTAGTAATATGGTCCCATTTTTACCTTCTAGGTAGAGAACCCTAAAAATAACCCAACAAGTCCTATTTTTGTACGTAAATAAACAGGAAAATGAATATAGCCTTTAAGGATAATGCAAGTTAAAGCGTTAAGCCTTATTTTTATGCAAATATACACTTTTTTACAGGAAAAGCCTTTGAGGACACTTTAAATTTAATGAAAAAAGAATCAACTGTACATGCAAACCACATCATAAATTGATCTCCAAAAACAGTCCAGCATACAAAAAAGATTGTATGATTTGTACCGTTACATGGCCTTCAAAGAAGACTGCTATTGAATCTATACTAATATTATAAAGCTGAAGAGTTTGTTTGTTTAAACGCGTTAATCTCAGGAACTACTGGTCAGATTTGAAAAATTGTTTTAGTGTTAGATAGCCCATTTATCGAGGAAGGCTATAGGCTATATATCATCCCGATATTCCCACGGGAGCGAAGCCCTGGAGTGCAGCTAGTATTTGATAAAACAAAGAAAATAAGTGAAATCCTGTATCCCCTATTTATCATTTTTTTAGAGTAGGTGATCAGACCTTCTATGCCAGATCGACATTTTTTTCTCCACCAGGGGTCAAACACAGCACCTCTCGGTTGTTACGTCTAACACTAACCACTAAACCAACAGGGCAGCCAACCTTGTCATAATTATTTTCAATACACCGCGCCGAAATTTAAATTTACTTTGCGAAAAAGCGGTTCTCATTTTCAATGTAAGGCAAGAGGTTTCCGCCAGATCCCGCGTAATTCTGGTGTTAGATGTAACTTGGATCCTTAACTATTTGAATACCAAGTTTCGTCACAATCGGTTCAGTAGGTTTTGCGTGAAAGAGTATCAAACATACATACATACACACATACATATACCCTAAACTTGAAGCTTTATTAATCAAAATAACATTTTCCCTTTTCTATTTTCATCCAAACGGAAGTTTGCACAACTGATTCTATCCTCTATTTCAAAACTATTTGTAAATATTTTAAATGCACAAGACTTAATCAAATATTTAGTTTAATTTAGATCTGTAGAAAATGGGAATTATTTTTAAATATTATATACATTGAGTGTGAGAGAGTGAATGGGTTTCTTACAGGTAGATATGGTGCCACCTAGACCACAGTGCCACTTACCATCAGGTGGGCTCGTGGTCAAATACCTACCGTGGTCATATACACATAAAAAAAAAAAAACATAATACTTACATTTTAGAAATTCTGTTATATTGACATTATCCTTCTTTTGGTTCTCTTTCACGCAAAAACTACTGAACTGATTATGATGAAACTTGGTATACTATGAGTAAGGGTTGGGAATAACATAAAAACTATTTTTTATACCTGTGATACCACGGGATCAGACGTTACGCGGGTTTAACCGCAGGGCGTTTCTAGTATTAATTTAAAACTAATAGCCTATCTGCATACGAATTATAACCAAATTCTGTTCAGTAGTTGCACCGATTGACAAACATCAAAACTTTTTTATATATTTTTTTTAAATTTATTACCATATAAACATTACTTGAACTTATATGTTAAAATTTACATCACATAAACCATTCAGGTTTGTACAGATGCAAAAGAATCGTCTATTATAGAATAGTCTATCAATGGTGAAAAAGCAAAAAAGAAACTATTGTAGTATTGTGTGTGTGTAAAGTGTGTATTGTATAACTATTGTACTATATTACTTCTGTAGGTACTGACTTTTATATTAATAAGGTTAATATATTGAAGTAAATAATCTAAAATATTTACATTGCAACAGCATCAAATGGTTAGATAGTAGTTCGACGCATTTATATCGCTCTGAGGCGGACTAACAGCTGAACGGCTTGCTGAAATAGAAAATAGTTTCAAGAACTGGTGGTGCGGTGCGAGTGACAGCGATTATTATGTTGCTCTGTTTAAAGAGCAACGTATTATAGTTTTATTAAATTCCTGATGATATAAATGTTGTTATAAAACGACATTTAATGTTTATTATTATAATATTCTAATACATAGTACAAGCAAAATTATATTTCTACAGTTTTTTTTATATATGACGCCACTTTGACATTTGTTATATTCTTAAGAACAATCAAAGATATTCCAAAGAGTTATCTATCTAAAGAGACTTTATTCTCTTTATATATAGTATTTCTATTAATATATTTGTAGTTTCTTCTGTCTGGTTGTTAATTTATCTATAGATTTCATTTAAAAAAAATAGCCATATAAAAATATGGCTTTGCTTAGTTTGGGACTAGATAGAATAAGGAATAAGCTTAATGTTAAATGGTCAGCAATATTTATCTAATATTATGAAGAGGAATACTTTGTTTATTTGTTTGCTTGTAATGAAAAGGCACAAAACCTACTGAACCGATTTTAAAAATTCTTTCACCATTTGAAAGCTACATTATCCATGCTACGGGAGCGAAGGCGCGCGGATCAGCTTGTTATAAATGCAGATAAGGAAAGTCCTTTCTTGCTTATGGTATAATTTAGTTTAGTGTAGTGTATTAAAAAAAATAAGTTAATAATATTCTCTAAAAGAATATTATTAATTTTAAATTAAATGTAGAACAATAAGTTCATTGTTATTATTTGGTTATTAACTAAAATAATCACCAAAACTACATCGACTAGCATTTCATGCTTACAAATCGCTGTATCTTAAGAAAATGTTTAAAATCGCTAATCGCCCTCACTGGGACCACCTGCACTCAAGCCGACCTTCCTCTATAGGTATAAAACCATTCAGCCTATACTTATGCAACTCCGATATTATTTAACTTCAATTATGATAAAGACAAATAAATACACACATAAATTTATATTCAGACTCCAGACCAAACTAAGAACTAATAGATTAAGAAATTATTGACCAATAGTGGTAAATATTATTTAAATAGCTGATGGGAATCTTTAGCATTTATTTAATTCTCAATGATGATTTCTTTAGTGCTTTAGTCGTCACAAGCTGTCCGAGTGGCTTCGCTCCCGTAGCATAATGTTATATATAGCCTAAAAATATAGCCTATGTTTCTAATGTTAATGTAGCTTTAATAATAATAATAATAATAATAAAACATTTATTGAGACCATACACAGCCACACACAAAAAAAAACATACAGTACAAAAATAAAAAACAAAAATTATAACTAAAAAAAGGAAAAAGTGACGTACAAAATTTAACAAAACCAAAAGTACTGTGTGGCAGCATTTACCCTCAAATGGGGCCGACTCAGCGTGAGCTGCAAAGGTAGAGTTTACCCCAACAGCGCTGATTTTCAGCAACCCC
>LQNK01000736.1:154875-186994 GCA_001586405.1 Phoebis sennae
ACTTACGCTAATTTAACAAGCAGTTGAAGGACATTTAATAGTGACAAAATTAAAAACGATCTATGGAAAAGCTACACTCCTAAATTAAAAGCTGCACTATATTTAAACTCTATTTTTGATTGCATGGCATAATAATATATTATCCTATTTTTAAGCACCAATCTTGATAATAAATATTTATATCATTAAAATTTAATGTAGATTTTAACCACATCAATTATTGGTTGTTTGCAAAAAATATTAAATTTAAAATTAAAAATATGTATTTAAAATCATAAACATTACGACATTAAACAATTGCCTTACGGTTGAAAGTTCATTCATTAGGCTTTAACAGATCCACGAAAAACATTATTGATAGCTTCTAACCTGTTATCATGGGCACTAAATTAATTCATTACTTTCATTCATTCATAAGGTTTATTATGTCTTATTATTGGCTTCTAATGAAATAATAATAGTTTTAATTATTTCTCTTGTGGATACATCACTTCAAGGGATTGCAGTACGCTACGAAGACATTTACGTACAATTAATATGGCGGACGGTGGCATTCTAATTCGTTCATTATTCATTTTTCTTTATACTCAATATGTATCTTTATTTGGTTAAACATGAAATTAAAACGATATTACCCCTATATTTTTCACAAACTTTAAATTCTTAAAAACTATGAAAATCGTTGAATTTATGTCTATCTCACAGACAGTAACCCCCGTATTCTAATACGTATCTCGAGCATTCCTCGATTTCACTCAACCACTGTCAACGAAAATTTACATCTGAGTCGGGAAAAAAACTCTACTAACTCACGTCCACTCACGTTAATAAAATTTGGGAGAAGAAAATTTAACACCTGTATTCGGTACTTCGATCTATTCATTAAAATATTATATATTTATGTTATGAATTTTCGATTATAATTTGTCATACGTAACCTGAGTGGAAGTAAAATTAAGGTAACTTCTTAGAATACGGGTGTAAGCTTACTGTTTCTAAAACGGGTAGTTTCTAAAAATAGTGCAATTAAATACTTCTACCAGACATCTACAGAATCTACCCACAAACTTTAAGGGAATGCAATCCCAGATGCTACGGAATAGAGCATTCACTTAAGTTTCAAAAACCTAATGCCCCGACCCGGCTTCGCACGTACGATATAATACATGTTATATACTCATAAACCTTCCTCTTGAATCGCTATATTTAAAAAAAAACGCATCAAAAAACAAAACTGTCAAAACGTTAACTTGATTAAGGTAAAAGTACCTTAAAATGTCTTGAAATATATAAATGAAGTTCATCTCTCAAAGTTTAGGTTTTTTCTTTCATCGAAAATAAGGTATAATACATAAAATAAGGAGTCTTAATAATTTTTTCAATAAACGACAGAGATTATTCCTTTTTCTTTTAAATCATAATCAATATTTTAAAACCTCTATTAACTGATACAAAAAGAAAATGAAGTAATAAATAGGCCTTCAAAATTAAAGAAATGATTGAAGGGACTTCAAACTATTCTTAAATAGTTTGAAGTCGCAAAAAACAATACCCCGTTGATAAATAAATAAATATTCCTGGACATTTAACACAACGCCATCTAGTCCCAAACTAAGCAAAGCTTGTACTATAGAAAGTAGATAACTGATTATAGATACTTAAACATACTTTTTTTTTTGTTAATACGTAGCCAGTAGAAATTTACAATGTTTATCACATAATTTTCTACTCGTGAGAATCGAACCCACTCCGGCGCTATAGGCCATTGCTGTATCCACTGCACCAATCGGTTCGTCAACCAATCAACACAAATAAATGTCAACCAATCAACATAAATTAATTTGAAAAAAAAAATGTTTTTTTCTCGAAATAGAACTTACTTAAATAAGTTAACTAAGTTCCTTAGTTAACTCAAGCGTGAGCAAAGCCGTGAAGCGATACTAGTATTGTATGTTTGTCCAGTAATTACATCAGCCACAAACTTCAAGGGAATGCAGCGTACCCGGATACGACGTAGAAGTACATTCACGTACAATAAATATGGAGGGCAGAGGAATTCTAATTCACTTGATGGGATTTAATGCTGTCTCAGGGCTAATGCGATTCTAGCGGAGTAATAGCGATGGATATCTCGTATAAACTATTATAATTTAAATAAATACTCGCTTCGGGTTTGCTTGTAATGATTGTAGTTCTAAATTGATACATATAACAATCAAGAGAAAGTACATATTTGCGCTATTTTAAAGTACTTAATTTCAACAATTTGTATTTAATTATTTATCTATACAATAGTTTTTGAGCCTATTCATTACAAACAAACATTTTTTTCCCTCTTTATAATATTAGTGTAGAACTAATATTATAAAGAGGGAAAAAATGTTTGTTTGTAATGAATAGGCTCAAAAACTATTGGACCGATTTTAAAAATTCTTTTACCATTCGAAAGTTCCACGGTAGTCTAGACTTATTTTATAGAATATAGGCTATATATATATATAATATTATGCTACAGGAGCGAAGCCGCGCGGATCAGCTATTAGTATATAAATATTTTCCTGGAAACAATTCTACATCAATGATAAAACATCATTGTTTAATTTTGTTTTTATAATTTTAAGCGTGACTTCTCAAAAAGTCATATTTCCCCAACGATTCGTTACATAAGCTATAAATTAATTTGACTATTTACGTTTTATAAATTGCAAATTATAAAAAATAGGGTAAATAAGGAAATTGGAGATTATTGTTTCTATAAATACAATGGTAAGGTAAGATCCCAAGGTGACGAAAAAACTAAGAAATTAGGGACACCGGATCTTTCACTCAGAACAAGAAACGTTAACAAAAACATGTTTTTTAACAAATTACTAATAGTGACTTGTGTGTGTGTATTTATAAACATTTAGCATTGCCGTACGCAATTTATACGTAACTAGCTGAGCTACGCAGTTTCACCCGCGTAGGATATACACATATCTCCCGTTTCCGTAGGATTTTCGGGTTAAAAACTACCCTATGTACTTACTCGGGTTTCAAAGCATCTCTGTACAAAATTTCATCCTAATCCGTCAAGTAGTTTCGGAGCCTATTCAATACCAACAAACACATATTTCCATTTTTAATATTGGTATAAATTTGTAGTAAATATTTGTTTCTTGTCAAATATTTATCAAGTTAAGGAAAATAATAATTAATGGTTAGCGACTAACTCTTCTCAAATTTTCTGAGAGCCCAAATATTACATACATATGTTTTAAATATTGAATTTTACATAATTAAAGGACACTGTTCCTTAAATTATTTCTTTACAAATTTTCTCCTCCCAGCCAATAATTTTATATCACCAAAAAAGTAACTAACATCAATCAACTATAACCAACAAAAAACAAACACTTCCGAATTCAACAATCAAAGTTGTTGACCCAAAAGCGAAACAGTTACGCAATGACACACAGGTAAACAATGGATATTAACATTATACAAGCATTGTAAAAATGGCCGCGTGATAAGAATATAGCGAATAATTGTGCAGTGCATCGGCCGCTGTTCACCTTGTGGTATGGACGAGGAATACAAATGGAGTGCAGTGTTTGATCCATGTTAGCGGTTTACCGTGGGATTCCGTAACATATCATAGATCCTGCTAATATTATAAATGTAAAAGTTTGTGAGGATCGCATGATGATTTTGTATAGTTTTAACGAGAGGATTCTACATCGCGCTTATGATATTTGTTTTTCAATGTATAAAGTTTAAGAATATTTTCGAATAAATTGGATTTCACCAGCGAAGGAATATTTTTTATGTATAATGAATAAAGAATACAAATAGTATGCAGTGGATTTGATCCATGTTAGCGGTTTACCGTGGGATTCCGTAACACATCATAGATCCTGCTAATATTATAAATGCGAAAGTTTGTGAGGATGTTTGTTACTTTTTGACGAGAAAACTACTGATGCAATTATTATGAAAATTGGTGAATAATTTGAAAGAAAGAAAGAAAAGGAAGAAAATACATTTACTGGGGTTACAAGATAAAAAGAAAGAACATAAAATAGTAAAACATAAAATCATACTATGGTACCCCAAATGGTTTCCCACTCAGTGGTGAGGTGGAATATTATAATACTAGTATTCCTGCACTGATTTTCAGTGGACACCGAATTTTTTTGACTCACTGACGGCAGGAACGGAGAGCGTAGGTCAGGTCATGAAAAACGAGAGAGAGTTCTTATATGTCTCAATTTGTATAAGGGTTTATGTTTCATTTTCATTGTTTAGTTCTATTTATAAAGTTTAATATCGAATGATGATTGTAGTTTTAACCAGAGGATTCTAGATCGCGCTTATGATATTTATTTTGCAATGTACATAGTTTAAGGATATTTTCGAATATATTGGATCACCAGTGAAGGAATGGTTTTTTATGGATAAGGAATACAAATAGAGTGCAGTGTTTGATCCATGTTAGCGGTTTACCGTGGGATTCCGAAACACATCATGGGAGATCCTACAATATTCTTCACTATTATTATAAAGAGGAAAGCGTTTTGGTTGAAATGAATAGAATAATTCTTTCACCATTCTAAAGCTACATTATCCACGAGTAACATAAGCTATTTTTTTAGGCTATATATAATTTTATGCTACGGGAACCATTCCGCGCGGATCAACTAGTAATATTAAAAATGCAAAACTTTGTATATGTATATGTGTTTGATACTCTATCACGCAACTACTGATCCGATTATGATGAAAATTGGTGTATAATAATTTCTTATATTCAGTTTGTATCAGGTTTTATATGTCTCTATTTATAAAGTTTAATATCGAATGATGATTTTGCATTGTTTTAACCGGAGAGTTTTACATCACGCTCTTGATATTTATTTTGGAATGTATTTATATAGTTTAAGAATATTTTTGAATGAATTAGATTTCACCAGTGTAGGAATACTTTTTACTTACTATAATATAAGCTTCTTATTAACAACGGAATCGTCCAAGCTATTTAAGCTTGTTCAATTTGGTATACATATAGGTAGGGGTTCAGAATAACATAAAGGCTACTTTGAATCCTGGAGTTGTCACGGGATCAAATAGATATAGTAGATTATATTTGAGTAAAAACTTTAACTCTCATATTCTAATACGTATCTCGAGCATTCCTCGACGAACGAACATACATTCTGAGTCGGAATAAAACTCTACTAACTTACATCCACTCACGTTTTTTTAAAATGGAACCACACAAAATCGATAGTATATAGTCACAATTTAAATTCAAAATCTACTTTGTACTTGTGGCGAAGAATCTATGGCTTTAATAAAAATGACTCACTCTGATTGAATATATCTTAAATCCTTATTGAAGAGTCAAAGCTATTCGTATAAAAAAAATCTATTAAAGTTAATAAAACCTTCTTGTAATTTCTTCTTGTTATAACTCGTCATAGAAGGTTGGCTGTTAACGAGATTTATTTTGCAGGTCTAAGACAAAACAATTCCTCGATAAATGATGACCTGGTCCCAAATCTTCGTCAACCGTGATAATTTCACCCGTCTCTTATTAAAGTATTTAAACGTAAGTTACTTTAATCCCACTTTGTAAGTTGATGCAGAGGATGGAAACATTTTTACATGACTTTCAAAATATTATCAAGTCGATGAAATGACTTGATTATTATAAGTCGCTAATCAAATAATTAATTGCTGTTATTATATCAAGTATACAACAAGATCCAATGAGTTATACACAAAAAATAGACTACTTTTCATGGTTACCGGTAACTCTAGAGCCCTGCAACAATTAATAAGTTAAAAGTCTAAAAAACTACCGTCATTTAATACCAATTATCATTTTGAACAGTTCCTTTGATTAAACTTTAAATCCGAGGAGAAATTTATCCTTTCCATTGAAAATATTGAAATCCTATTGACAATATAGTCGCTCCATTAGTTTCATTAATTCATGCCAATTCAAAGAAAAACCTTATTTAAAATTCAGGCTTCTGTTTCTGAGCTTCATTTAAGCACAGTCGTATTACGCTAATCATGCAACAAAAACAATAGTTTAATTTACATAACGATCCTTAGCTGCTTTATTCGACAAACTGCACCCCAGGCAGCACTCCAGTTAAAACTCTAAACACTAAGAATTCCGCCATTACAACATCTATAAACATGCAAATACAGCAATCAACCGGCGAAAATCGTCGAAAATTATTCACGAATAAACTCCGAAATCCCCTAAGACGACAGTCTCACCAGGACGGCGTTAACGCGAGGCATATGCAAATCTGCCGTTGTCCCCACTAGCTTACCGCTCCCACATCACTAATCCACTTGTCTCTGGCTTACTCTAAGATATAGCCCTCCTATGTTTGCATATCGACATAATGTTAAGTGCACCGAGTTATGACAGTATCGATAGTAATTTGCGGTAACTTCTGCGCTAGTGATGCTACCCTATCGATAATTTATTATTTTAATCGAAATACATAAATCATCGTTACAAGCCACATAAAAGATGGCGCCAGACACTGCGTACAATTTAAACACGCATTGATCATTAATTCATCACGTAGAAAACACTTGAAATTCTACGCGAGCGAACGAGAGCGTAGCATACAAAGCAGCTGAAAATATCCTAGAATTCATAGACGAAGGAAAATTCCAAAATTCCTCTTTATAATATAGGAATTTTGAATAAAATCAAATAAAATTTCAATATGATCCGCGACCAGAATAGACCTGAATTTTATGTCAATGCCCCAGCAATATAAAAGAATTATCGTAGCTATTTATATTGTAAAAACTTCAGAACATACGCATACATATTTATTTTCGAAACGTGTGAAATAAAACATTTAGTCGTCTAATATACAAATTCTTGTCGCCATCGTATATCTTATAGGCTTATCGAAGCTCGGTATTTTTACGAATATTTCTGTCCTATGAAAGATGCGCATTGCAGTCTCTTTTATGAAAATTAGACTAGAAATAAAGAAAGTCACGTCCTTCCAAGTTAAGTGGCTTCGTTCAATGGTCCGACCGGAGTCATTAGGAAAGAAGCAATTAAAGGCCCGATTAAAAAGAAAAAATCCAACGCAGACGCGCGTGGCTAGTAAACATGCCATAATCAAAAATGTTGCAAGCGTCGAGGTATAAACACGATAGTGTGAGGCAGAGCGGGCGCGATTACACTTCCATCATTCCGCCGGTTCATTCAATATTTTTTTTTACTAAACGCTGTAATTTCTTGGCTCGAACGCATCCGTTTACATGCCAAACAATAAATTTATTAGCCGGAGGAGTGGCAACACCGAACGTCACTCGTCAATACGTCATCGATTGCGTGGAATTTTCGACATTTTGGAAATCGATTTGGGCGCACGATGCGATCTGCAGTGCGTTACATAATCCGCCGTCAAGGTGACTCGTCCGTACCCACTACTCCGATCTATTTCGAGTCGAATTTCATAAATACACCGTGACAGCCCATCTCTCCTCTCCCGCGTGCGCCGCCATGCTGGGCGGCCATCTTGCGTCTTGCGTAATTACAAAAGTTCTGGTGTCACACAGAAATACCGCACCATCGGGCGTCCTTGCTAATTTTAAAGTCCTTTCCGAAAGTTAGCGTTTATGAGGTAATAGAGGTCGTGACGTAGTTCTGGCAAGATGCCGGACGCCGTACGCGGTCGAACGGAGAAAAATGGTCGAGACGGCGTGTGGGGTTATATTTAGAAGTGTCCCAACGTTTTGGGAGACGAGCGAAATCGACTCGGAGCGAGCCGGGGCGACTCTAGCGGTAATGTCCGGGTGCGGGGAACGATCGGAAAACTAATCGTATATTATACGCGTGTATGGCCGGCAGATGCGCTGACCAAAATTGCGGGCCGGGCCTACCATCAATATTCTCGACCTAATTGAATATTATTCGGCAATTTGTGTAGCTGAAAATCTGGCTGCGAGTGTGCGGTGTCCATATATCGTCTGGGAACGGTGTTAATGTTTTCTATGGGCATGATACGGTGCAATGCAGTTGCAGAACTAATTTTAGCGACGCGGTTTTAGCTCGGGCAGCGTTTGCGCAACGCGTCGGCGCTGTGAGCGAGACGGCGAATTCTATTATCGGAGAAATGGTACGAATCGGTTGGGAAATACTGTCGTTTGAAGCTTTGATGATGTGACAGTGATGACTGGGATGGGATGGAACGAGAAAAGAGCTGAAATTCGGAACTAGGTTCCTATGTAGGGACTCTGATGTAGCAAAGATTTGCAATTATCTTGCATCTTCTTTCCATCGTATGTTATATTATGTTGAAGAAAAACTTCTTTAATAAAACTCGTGTTTTCATTAGTTACCTACATTTTCATATGAAATACAGTTTTTGTTTATCAAAATAATATAGGACTTAGAATTCGTTAAAATCGGACCAGTAGTTTCAGCGCCTACCCAATGCGAATAAGCAACCAAAACTTTCCTGTTTATATCAATAGTACAATAAAAGTAAATAGTCCAAGACAAAATAATGACTACTAGCTGTAATCTGGTTGTAATATTAACCACTTTTTCCGTCTTTTTCCTTTTACATACAATAAAGTATTCAAAGATATAAGGATACTCTACAAGCTATATTTTTTCGAGTAAGCTTTGATCAGTAGTTTAAAAAAGAAATGTTAAAAACAATATTTTGTGTTATAAAAAATAGAAATAATTATCTTGGAGCTATGGATAAAAATACGAAGTTCATTGTTTTTTTAAATGAAAATAATTGAATATTAAACTTAGTGTCTAATTGTATCTAATCTAATGACCCAATGTACATTAAATAAAATAGTCTCAGATAGATCATCTATTCTAAAAAAAATATAAAATCTGTCTTAAAACAACAGTCAACTAAAATTAAAAAGAGATACGATCGAAATCTCCCCCAATTTTCCCCTACAGGAAATGTATATCCCAGTTAATTCTTGTATATATCTCCTCACCCCTATAAAAATACAAAAGTTCTACCTCTAGGCATTTATTCTTTACTTCACATTAGGTTTACATAAAAGATTAAGTCAAATATATTTACAAAAAAAGTTGTTACACAAATTCGCAAATCACCACAGTCACCAATTTCAGATTTTCAAAAAATGTCATCCTCCAATCCTCTCTGGCACAATAAAGACGACACAGTAATTTTTATATACTTTGTGAACATCCTTATTTAGTTTAAATGTTTATATTTTAATTTTATTTGTAGAATATTTGCCTGACTTTTAGCTGAATGTCGAATACCTTCTTATATAACATAGGTTATATAGGTACCATCTTCGATATCTTTGTTCGCAAATAAACTTACTTCGTTTAATTATATTTGTCTGTTAGAGATGGCTTAGAGTCCTAAGGCCGACAGTTGTACACTATACTTATATATAGTTTCGTTTATGTAACTTTTGTACAATAAATTATAATAAATAAAAATATTCTATCATGAAAGTAAGATGTATTTTTATTGTATTTCAGACGTTCATTAACATTATATTTAGGACTTTAGAACAATAACGATCAGTATAGAGCGCGTGTTAAGCTCCGTCGGCGACTAAATTTAGATTCTATTTAAGGGTCGACTCAAATAAATATAGCAATTATCTCGAGATATTACTAAACCCTCGAATGTAGCTGAATTTTAGCTCTTCTTGCGTACTCGAATATAAAATCGATTTAAATTGACATGATACATCACGCTGTATTTTGTAAATGGTTGCTTGGAAGAGATTGCTGAAAAGCCATAGGCTGATATTAGTGCATGTCTATTTAGTGTTTAATCAATTTATGTGTGTATATTTTTTCAAAAATCGAATACTGTAGTTTCCATTTTTCATAAAAATCTACCTTGAAACGCTTCAGCATTTATTTCTCATATTTTCGGGCTTTGGCCTGAGAGCTGACTTAAAAAACTATTTATTTATTTAATGTACATATAACGTATAAATTCACGTAGATAATTTGATAAAAAACCTATAAAAATTAAGCAAAGAAGTTACATCTTTTAACCGACTTTAAAAAAGGAGGTTCTCAATTCGACCGTATTTTTATGTAATGAAACGGATCTATTTTTTGGCAAAAAGTTATTAATATCAAAAATCTTAGAAAACAGCACAACTATATCAACAAAATTAAAATTATTTATTAAAAGACTAGATAGTTAAACGATCCATAATGAATTTACAGCTTCAAAGAAATATATAGGTCCCAGTATAGGTCGTAAGAACAAAGACTCGTCTAGACTAGGTTAAGAACACTCCATAGACTTTGCTTTTTAGGATCTGTTACAAAAATGTGTGTAAAATTATGGCGTTAATTATGATACTGTTTTGAATAACTTTTACTTAGTATAATCTTGTGTTTGTTAATGCGAGTACTTTCCATTTTAAATAAAATGCTTTTTAAAGGATTTTTAACGCGGTTTATTATACATTATTTTACATAGTCTCCCGTGACCACGCTCGCTGTAAATCGCTCGAAACGACGGGTTAAATAATATTGTAAAATAATGAATAATAAACCGCGTTTAAAATCCTTTAAAAAGTATTTATTTAAAACTTTTACTTAATATTATAAAGCAAAAATGTTTGTGTAAATGCGTCTTGGGACCTACGAGATGGATTAAAAAAAATATTATTAAGATAGATTCATTACCCTCGTAGGTGGGTACAGTATATAACTATGAAAAATAAAGAATTAAATATGATAAAATACTATACCGATAGGGTTTTTAAGAAAAAGTAATGGCAGTAAACCAAAGAAGATTATTTCGCATTTTCCACCCTCAACTCTATCAAAATCTTTCTCTATCTTTTTAAAGCTGAACTATGACTATTTCTTCTTTTTATATATTTGCAATACCTGAAAAAAGGTGCAAAGTTTTAAGTACAAGAAAATAATGTAATTATGTAATCGTTCATACATAAGCAAATAAAATTTTCACTTTGACTTTGACTTTTTCTTCCTTATAGAATTCCATCTCATGAATCTGACAAACTATTTTTATAAGTTATGATCATGACTCATCTGTTTCGTTATAATTCATCTCGATTCTAAAGGTTTTTGTCTTCAAAATATATGATGATTCTGGTAGACGTTTTTCTATAACATACATCAACATTTACCTCCAAAATCTGTCTCTGATATTACAAATAACGTATATAAAATTAAGAGATACCGTAGATCGAGATAATTTAACATCAAACAATATTTTATATAGAACTATCTGCGCCCCAGGGCTTCGCTCCCGTGGGAATATCGGGATGATATATAGCCTATAGCCTTCCTCGATAAATGAGCTATCTAACACTAAAAAAATTTTTCGAATCGAACCAGTAGTTCCTGAGATTAGCGCGTTCAAACAAACTCTGCAGCTTTATAATATTAATATAGATAACGTTTATCAAATTAAGAGATTCCATAGATCGAGAAAATTTAACGATTCAAACAATATTTTATTTTATATAGAATAAGCGATAATGGAAACTTGCAGCGGGCAGATACTATATCAGCGAAATGTCACGGACAGACAACGTATTTTATATATTTGGTAACGAATTCCTTTAGCTACCTTATCATTTCCGATATTTATTGTATCTTCGTACGATTTAGTTTTATTTATTAACTCTTTTATAAAACGAAATTTTCTTATTTTGTCATTTTAAGACTTTTTCTCATCTAATAGTATAATCAAAATTTAATATACCTATAGTACCGTAGCTTTAATATTTTAAACGTTTCATATATGAACCAAATGAGTATAATACTTCAATAGATTCGATTTCCAAGTATAAAATTTCGATCAATTGAAATTTCCATCGAGTCCAACCATATTTCTTTCTTTAAGTTGATCGATAAATTTTCGGAACAATTCCTACATACCGTCATATTTTTAGTATTTTATTTATATTTATATTTGTAGGATTTTTAATTATTTTTTTATCAGCTGTCGGGTCAACCATGAGATCCAGAGTAAGAGGCCCTGAGGCCCTAATTCAAGGATAGTCAATCTTGCCTAGCCTTAAGTTAGAAATAGTAACAAAATAGAACGTAATTACGTAGGCTTTAATAATATAAGCCATTTTTTAAAAACTACCCGCTTTATAACCCACGCCTTTTACAGATTCATCCATTATAGCGTACTATATTTTTGAGTATATAATGTTTTTCTTACAAACTGTATTTATAACTACAAGCACTACTCCATAGATTAATAGTAATACAGCTATACCAATTTGAGAGATTACGAATAGCAGAAATATAGGATCGGGAGCCTACGAAATCAATATGGCCGCTAAGCTCGCTAGCAATCTGGATTATTTCGCAAATTGAAACTGCTTTTTATGATATTTATTATAAAATTTGTCTCCGTGGGCCATTGAAAATAGGTATTTCGACTTCAAGTATACATTTATACAGAGAAATTTATAAGCTTTCAAGGCCAAATCTTGAAGTATGAGGAATATCAAAAATTGTGAAGACTCGAAACCAATTTTGCTTAAAATAAAACTGTTCTACCTATTAAACTTTAGTTTGAATCAAATTGTAACAGTTTTAAAGTATTTTTTTTCAAAAAAATTGACATCCTGTATGTAAATTTTTCTTGTGCTTGTTTTAACGCGAGTACTTTCCATCTATACTAATAATATTATAAAGTTGAAGAGTTTGTTTGTTTGTTTGTTTGAACGCGCTTATCTCAGAAACTACTGGTCCGATTTGAAAAATTCTTTTAGTGTTAGATAGCCCATTTATCGAGGAAGGCTATAGGCTATATATCATCCCGATATTCCCACGGGAGCGAAGCCCTGGTGTGCAGCTAGTATTAAATAAAATACTTTATAAAAGATAACTGTCATCTCAGTAACCCGTGACCACGCTCGCTGTGAAGTGCTCGAAACGTCGAGTTAATAATAATTTAAAATAAACCACGTTTAAAATCCTTTAAATAGTATTTTATGTAACATAATGTATTATTGGACCGATCGATAGTACTCTTACTTTAAATTTAATTAATTTCTATATGTGATTCACTAATTTTTAACAGAATAAACAATATTAGTATCCTATGCCTCAAAGTGGCATTTAAAAACATGACTTCAGTTCGTAATTACGTAACAATCCAAACCGATTCCTATAACCCAAAAAGCAGTCTAAAGATCCAATATTCTAGCGAAATCTCCTGAATATAGATTAGGCGGTGTAACAGAATACAAATCCGCTGCATTTTGGTTATCTGCGTTATAACCCGTGGAACTTGATTTTAATCCACGGTAATTATAGTTTACTGTTATGCGTTTATTAAATTTTGCTCTCGTATCGCCTTTTGTAGGAGTCAAGCAATGGTAACCATCCGAAATGGATTCAGTAGTTGAATGATATACAATTTTAATAGACAAAGACAATAGATAATAGATAATTTAATTATTCATAGAACAGATTCATTACATTACACACACAAAGACAAATTTATACAAAACTAGCTATGCCCCGCGGTTTCGCCCGCGTATATAGCCCGATCCCGTGGGATTTCCGGGATTAAAAGTATCCTATGTCATTCTCCTGGTCCTAAGCCTTCTGCCTACGAATTTTCAGCTAAATCGGTTCAGCCGTTCTTGAGTTATAAGTGGAGTAACTAACAGGACTTTCTTTTATATATATAGATAAATAACATACTTTTTAAGATTTTTTATCTTCCTGATGTTGGAAACCGGTCGTGAATAATGTTGTAATTTAAATTTCATAATACTATGGTGGAATTGGAAAAGTAAAAATGTGTTGTTCTCTAAAGAAATGATGTACAATTCCATCAAGAAGCAACAATACAAAGTACATATAAAGTATACTTTGTTAGGGATTTTAAACGCGGTTTATTTTAAATTATTTTTTAAAAGTAATCGCGTTAAAACAAACGCAATAAAATACTATGATATACAATTTTCGTATTTAACTGATTTTCATGAAATTAGAGATGTACTAGTATGAAAGCTATCTCGAATTCTTTGCACTGGAAAATATACATTAATAATTTCGTAAATGAAAAAAAAAGAAAATGTAACATCTAAATAATTCTATAGATTACGTGGAATAAAGAAACTAGAAAGTCATAAATAAAACAATTTTTTTATTAATTATAAGCAAGGTTAACACAAATCGTGACTAGTACTATTTTGTCAAATCCTATTGAACTTTTACACGCATAGCTATGAAATTGAAGCTTTTCTATTGGTTCGTATAAAACCTAGGTCATATGCACATATGAAAGGCACCTTCAAGTAAAAAGGTTGGTTTTATTATTTTTAACGAATAAATATCATTTTTTGAGTCCTGATTGTAAAAAAACAGTTTTTTTTTTCTTATTCTGTCTTTCTTTTTTTTTTCATTTGTAAACACATTGAAATGTTTGTTCATTATAATTTAAGCTGTATTTTCAAAAGGATTGCCGACGAATTTATTGTCCATATCTTTAGAGAATTTTTAAATTTTGTCTAAAATGATTTTTCAAATTTATCCGGTAGTTTCAAAGATTGTGTGTTCACACAAAGGAATTATTTTTCTGCTATGAAAGAAAATAGAAAATTTTAAAATTACTCTTGAATTTCTTGTGGGTACTGTAAATATACAGAGTTTAGCGTAAAGAGTCGAAAATATACCAAATTATGTTTGCTGCCTTTAAGAAAGGATATTTTTTTCTTCATTTTCAAAAATATTGAACATCTTCAAAACAAGAGACTTTTACTTAACATACATTTTTCTGAACCGCCCCAACGTCGTCTATCTGCAAGTGCCACATTATTCACTCTTTACACCACATCCTGTATGACTGAATACAAAAGCTTAGTTTTTCTGTAAATATAAAGACGTCATAAAACTAAAATTATATAGTTATACAAATTTCTTGAAGAATATCACAAAAATTCTCCGGGAGCTAAATACGACGTTATATAATACTCGGTAGAGGCGTGCTTCGCGATTTCTCAAATTTATACTTTAACGAGTTGCTAGTGTCTACGGCGTCTGCTTTTTCATATAAAACTTGTATTTTTTATTAATTTAACCAACGGTTATTTAAAGGAAAACAATTTTTTATACTTTCTTTAAATAACAGTAATATGCAATTCCATCAAGAAGTATCAATACCAAGTATAAAGTATGTTTGAAAATACTTTGTAATTTTCTATAACAACATATTATGTGAATATAACAATAGACAATATTTCTTTGTAAATTAAACAGAAAATTGTGTAACTTTAAATTTATTAATCAAAAATCAAACAACGGAGTCGTCGTAGAGGTATCGTAGCGATTGGCTTGTAACTACAAAACATTCGGTTAAGTAATTTAAGTATTAATTCAATCTATACTAATATGATAAAGAGGAAAATTTGTTTGTTTGAACTAAATATGATCGCAAACTACAAGACCGATTTGAAAAATTATTTTACCATTCGAATGCTACATTATCCCTGATAAACATAGCCATCATGCTACGAGAGCTAAAAAAACACGCTAAAAAACTCGAAAATTTAATTATATAAACCCACTAGCTGAGCCGCGCGGCCACGCCTCCGTAGCATAATATTATATACTATTTATTTTCCGGGATAAAATATAGCCTATACGGATTCGGAAGAATCCCTCTAAGTAATGGTAAAAGAAATTTTGAAATCGGTCCAGTAGTTTTTGAGCCTATTCAATACAAAAATTCAAAGGTTTCCTCTTTATAATATTAGTATAGATAAGTATTTTATTCAATAAAAATAACTATTGTCCCAAACTCTAGCACAGTCGTGACATAGGAGTTATGTTTGTTTTTCTTTATCTATGATGTTCTTCTGTGCTGTTGTAGAGATAAATAAATGATTTTTCTTTCTTTCTTTCTAGCACAACACTAATTATATAGATGATCGATTCACCTAATTACATACGAAAGCATTGTCCACACTTAGTCACGACCACGTGACGCGTTCCTTGCCAAATTCCCTAATCCCCTCCCACGGCTTGTATTTCCGACTGGTGTTATAACTGAGGGAAAAAGTGTTCAAAATCCTACTAATATTATAAATGCGAAAGTTTCTGAGTAAGTTTGTTACGTTAAATACTTCTGAACCGATTATGAAGAAATTTGGTATACATGAAGATGAGATTTCAGAATAACGTAGAGGCTGGTTTTAATCCCGGAGTTGCTACGGGATTAGAAGTTACGCGGGGAAAAACAGCAGGACTAGTTTTTCATATTTTTGTACCTAAGTAGTTTAAGTATGTTTTCTCTATCTCTCTCACGATTATTTGTATAATGAGAGAAAATAAGAAAAGCGTAATGTACACTTTTATATAATGTATATTCATTTTCCAAAGATTTATTAACTTAGAAATGTTTTTAAACGGGTGTGAAGTTTTAATACTTAAGTGTCGCTTTAAATAGGTCATAAGGTACCGTTGGCAAAGAAGGAACACGTACTAAACGTTACGTCTTCACTTGTTTCTTTTAAATTTGTTTGATCGCCAGTCTATACTTCTACAATAGTACTATTATAAAGACGAAACATTGTATGTATATTTGTAATTTTTTCAGACAAAAACTACTGCACCGATTTAAAAAATTCTATCACCATTAGGAAACTGTATCTTCGCTGAGTCACATAGGGTATTTTAAGCTATGTAACAGTAACAGCTACGCTACGGGGGTAAAGCCGGGCGGACTATCCAGTCAACTTATGAGTGTAGTGGTTTACAAGTTTGATTCCGAAAGTGTTCGGTTCTATGAGTGTATGTTTTATTTCAGTTATATATGACAAAAAAGGAAGTTTAAGCATTTCAAATTTATAGATCATAGTCAAACATCGACAACCTCAACTTAGATAAAAACAAAATAATTGAACACAAATTACGTGTAAAAATTAAACGAATTACAACCATATACATTTGATGATATCCCAACAGTAGATCTAACAGTTACAACTAAAACTAAAGATCTCGAATGTAATATTCAACATGTTTGACTGAGTTGAGGTGTAAAAACCACAGATATAATTGTTCATGTAACACGCACGTGGTGGAGGCAGTGCCAATTCGCATCCGTCACTCCAAGTCATCCTTGACACTGACAAGACTGAACTTCAAAAGTTTGACGATATTACTGACAATAACTCAGACCAGTAAATTAACTAAAGTCACAAACGTAAATAAACTAGCAGATATAAGTATTTACCAACTCAAATGTTTTGGAGGATGTATATTTGGAAAAGGATCTCATACAGAAAATAACGTTTTCAAAAATATTTTGGGGGGCAACGTAATTGCAAACCCAAATAGTAATAAAATTGTCTTCGTGTTCTACTGTTAAGATGTCATTAATTCCCTAATTCTAAATTAACAATCATTTAAAAAGGTGTATTTATTGACGCAGATGCTATGTTGGAAAAACGAAGTGACGGAAAGAAAGATATCTTAAATAGGTTTTAAAATATTTAAGGAAATTTAAAGACAGATTTGTTCTCTAACGCCGTTCTACATTTGTTTTTTGAACTTTTTAATCAAAAGTCTTAGTAATTATTCCAATTATTCAAACTTCTTAAAAGTTTGCCATAGGGACAAGTAAACTCCCTTTAACAGTTCCCTAGTTATCTTAGTCAAATCGTTAGAGCATGTCAAGAGCCCTCACCGTATCGATCTTCTCTCATTAGATTAATTAGAAAATTACAAAGCAACACTTGTTTTTAATAATATTTTAGATGGTCAAACTGGACAGGTCAGATTACGTCATACTATTTTTTACGGTGGAATTAATTAAAATTAATAATAGGTGATAAACACCACTTAAATATTTTGAAACGTTTTGGAAACATTAATTGAAAATCTGTATTTATATCGTACCTATGGAAGATAAACAAAATATACGAAAATGAAAGATGTGTAAATTTAAATAATCTTACGATGTCTTTTAAATTGTATGAGAAAGGTTTTATTAAAATTATAACAATTATTACTTGTTGAAAAATGTTCTGAAGAAATAAAACGAAATGGTTGTTCATAAATGATCACTTCATGATAATATTTAAGTAAAAGATTTGTAATTAGTATAATTGCATATCAAGAAAAGTGGAAATTTGTAGTAAGAATAATTGCATGGAATGGAATACACTACTTTATAAAACTAGACGACAATTAAAAAAAAATGATTACGTAAAAAGATCATACAACTCCACCGACACGTGGAATGAAGCACCCGCCAAAACGAACTAATGGTACCATTACCCAACTTCCAAAACTAAGTATCATTAAACCACAGTCTAAAAAAGTAAATGCAATCAAAACTGGCAAGTCTTAATTGTTCGAAATAAACGTTAAACTGGCGAGCGTAACAGATAGCAATAGGAGATGGTTGCCAAGAGCAAACGGACCCCAGAACGTAACCTTGTATCTGAGCCTTTTTTCCCGGCTCGTTTGCTGAACAGATTAAAAAATAACATATAGAATTTTGGCGCGCATACCATATTTACTCCA
This sequence comes from Phoebis sennae, assembly GCA_001586405.1. Classification (NCBI taxonomy): domain Eukaryota; kingdom Metazoa; phylum Arthropoda; class Insecta; order Lepidoptera; family Pieridae; genus Phoebis; species Phoebis sennae. The sequence continues at coordinate 173,423 of LQNK01000736.1, forward strand.
CAGATTATTAAGTTTTCCGCTATGTTTTGTCTGTGGTTGTTATGCTTAGATGGAAAAATGAATTACAAATTCGTTTCACACAAATGCCTATACGCAGAACTAAAATTATCGTATTTAAATAAGCTACAAATTACCCACATTTTAAATGAAGGAAATCTTGAGTTGCTCAACAATGCACATACAAGGTTTTATAAAATCCACCCCTCATTATGAATGCAAAAAAGCATGAATAATAGAGTAGTAAAAAATAATATTTGTAATTTTGGCGCGCATACTACCACAGATTAATAAGTTATGCGCTATGTTTTGTCTGTGGTTGTCGTCCGCATGTTTAAAACTCATTTACAAACAATGTTTATTTACTTTGGCATACGTAAACTGTACACGTAACCATTACAAATTTTAATGGTAAAAGCTAAAAAATACATCCTTATATAAAATAATATTTCCTGAGTTCCTTAATATGCACTCCGCAGGCCTTAAGAAGTAAACCTAAGCCCTTATTATGGATGCTAAAAATGCATAACTAATAAAGTATGGCAATTTCGTCATTGTTCAAAATACCTTCGCTGCCTTTACTGAGAATTAAAAAAAACTATAGTTTATGAAAATGTGTATGTAAAACCTGTAACCGGGAGATAAAAATATAATTCACAATATAGTGTGATATCATGGAAAGACCGAATGAAATGAAAGAGAGATGCTGAAAATTTACGTAATATCGTGTCAATTTTCTAAGGTCGTAATGACTCAGACCACCTCTTCTTTGTCATAATTTTGTAGTGAACACAAAGTTGTTAACACATAAATGGTTTCATAGATTTTTAATTGTATTTACCTCCTTATTTTACGAGATAAAGTTTCCAATTTTCATAAATATTGACCCCACAGCAGGCTAGGCGTGACTCGGAATGACATTACGTTATAATGATACTATGAATTAATTGTGTGTGATGTGTTTATTTTACAAGTTAGTTACCCTTCTACTGGGTTAAAAAAAGAGAATGTATGTATGTATTTATAATACATTCAATAATATTTAACGAGAGGAATGATTTTGACGATATTTTTAAAGAGTTTTATAATAATAACCGTAAATACTATTGAAGAAAATATAGCCTAGGCAGCCAAAGCTTGTAAAATAATTATACCCATATATTTGTAAAGTAAACCATAATATTTTTAAAAGAGTACCTATTGAGTTTCTTGCCAATATCTGAAATTAAATTAAATAAAAAATTCAATGAACCTGAAAATCGGAGATTTAAAGATATATTGAGGTATATTTTATTTGATAAAAGTTAAATTGTATTGATTTTCAATCATGGATACGTCTTATCACTTTCTATCTTTCGCTCATTTTAAAGTAAAACTTATATTCATAATTTAAGGTTTTTAATTAGGAAACAATTCTCTACAACGTTTTTTTTATGGTTGTTGTGTTTTTCGTAGAATTAGTGTTTGAAAAAAATCCAAGGAATAAAACTTCTATCAATGATTTTGAATTTTTTGTAATTATACAAATTAAGTGAACTCAGTAAGTATGAGGCTGTTCATTTGCCAATGTAGCACAGCCTATATCAAAATAGAAAAGTATTCGTAATTACTAAAGAATACGTGTTTTTTATGACGGACAAAAATAAGCCTCGCTCAGTCCAAAAGACTCTTACGCCGACCGTTACAAAAATGTCTTATTTTCATTTAATTTAAGATAAAAATATATTTTATAAGTAAATGGAAAACTTATAATTCATAATGAATATGGTCTGGTCTAACATTACAAAAAAGATTAGGTACACATAGGTTTAATATATAATATAGTATAAATCAATCAATGTTTTTATATCAATCTAATGCTTACCTTTTAAACGCTGCTATACCTAGACATTTTCAAAAGAGACATTCTTAAAAATAACCATTTGACCTAAATTTTAACAAAGTATTAAAAAATGATTTCCTTAATCAAACCGTAATGGTTTGATCGAATCAAATCCCCAATCCACTAATGGACTTCCCTTTGCCTTTAGATTCGTAAAAAAAATATAAAAAGGGGAACGTGCATCATTCTTGCTGTAGGGTAGTGCAGGATTCATGCACACGTATCAGAAAAGATCGAACACAGATTAAAAATTTAAAAAAAAGAACTATTTTTTATCTGTCATCGAACTTTAAAAAGTTGAAATAAAAATAGAAATTGTTTCGGAACTGTGTGAATTCTTAAATTAATGTTTATGTAATTGTTTAAAATTTTAACAATTTTTTTCTTTTTTTTTAATTTTTGACGTTTCACACAATTTCGAAATAGGAACTAACATTAGAATACAGATTATATCAACATTAACAGTTAGTGAAAACATCCAACACCGAATAGTGGCAAGAAAAGGTGATAGAAAAAGAGTAAAATAAAAACACCAGAGGGGGTAGGGGGGAAAACATCGAATTTCGTAAACACCGATGCGACGCGATGCCGCTTTTCGCCGGCCGGGTATTTTTAGGCGATTTCTAGTTTATTTTTAACCAATTGTTAATTAATTTAGTGTTAAACGAAATTAGGTTAGTCTTTACCATCGTGACAGCCATCAGCTAAAAGTATACTTTAATTAAAAATGCACAGTTTTAAATCGTAGCTATGTAATATAAAATATGCTTCTTCTTGAAATGAAGTAATTTTAAAACTTGTATCGTAAATTTATTTTTATTTCAAGTTAGTAATTTTTAATAAATGCTTTTTTATAATTTTTAACCAAAACCGACTGTATGACAAATTAATTCAAAATTCAAGAAAATTTTTATTCCTCAAGGTACATTAAGTCATAAAAAAAATATTTGGTTTGTTATAGAAATTGTAGTTTAAAAATGTATACGTTGTTTTGCCTATTTTATTATTCCTTTAATTTGCCTATTTTATTATTTCTTTAATCTTTTGAACAGGTAAAATATATTCGATGTAGCATACGCCAGTTTCCCCCTATATGCGCGGATAAGCACTCATTGACATTTTTTTTAATTTTTAAAATCGACAATATCGTAGTTATCTGAGAATCTAAATTTAATAGCTATTTGTTAAGTTTTCAATATCGAAACTCGTTTCTTTTTCATATTAAAAATTAATTTAATATGAATAATTTAACAAAAATGCATGAATTTCAATTATTACTATGTAAATTTTAACTTTAACAGTTTTAAATGTAATGCAATTAACTATGGTAAGGTGAGTAAGGCATACACTTATTAGACTTGTGACGTCATATCGATCTGTATCGTAATATAATTCAAAATTCACGTAATTTATTATTCCTTTAGTAAAATAAACTCAATGTAGCATATGCCAGTTTCCCCTTATTGCCTCCAATTGCTAGCTAGGGGGCAGCCAGGCATGGCGGAGAGGCACTTTCTGACAAATGCTTTGTACTGAAATGTATTTTCTTTATTTTTAATTTACTTTTGCTTTGAATAATTTAATGCGAAACGTCCTATCAATATTTACAATAAAATGTAGTCATATTTTTTTAAATAAAGAAACTGTATGTGACGTTTCAGAAGAGCTTTCAAAAAAGACAATTTGAAAAATGAGATTTGAATTTTGAATATTTTTTTTTTATTTTGAAAAAGCTTTTTTCTAGGTACGTGCCTAGTAGATTTTTACGTAATTATTTTTTTGCGCAAGTAAGCTCTTTTTGACAATTATTTTGTTTGAAAATCGAATCGAAACAGTTGAGCTAAATTTAATGTCTGATGAAAAATGAATTTAATAAGAATAATATTAACAAAAATTACTATCTTAACCTAAACAGATTAAACAGCTTAAAGTGTAAGGCAGATCTGCTAAAGTGGACAGTATGATCCCATATTCGTCTTGTGACGTCATATTTCGCGATAAATTAATTTTTAATTTAAATTATATATAAACACGTACAAAGTGAAAACTTGCTGATCTTTCAATACTATTCCATCTTCACCTCTGTATTTTGTTATTCCTTACATATGCAATTTCCCCTTATTGCCTCCAATTGCTAGCTAGGGGGCAGCCAGGCATGACGCAAGTCAGCACTTTCTGACTATTGTTTTGTACTGAAGTCTGTATTCTTTACTTTTTGTTTTGGTTTTGCGGAGTAAGTAGTATTGAATTTTGAATATTGTATTCTTATTTATTGCAATAGTACTGGACTGAAATGTTTTGGTGTTGAAGTTGAAGTGTATGGTCTCAATAAATGTTTTATTATTATTATTAAGTTGATTTCCGAGATTTTAGTAATCGCATAATAAAAGGTCAAAAAACTTATTTTTTCAATTATGACCTTTTTCATTTGAGACTAATGGATGCATTACAAACGCAAAATATTTTTAGCATTTAATGCATTGAAATCAAGCCTCAAAATGTTGTTCTTGATTTAACACATTATGAATCATCAATTATTAGTAAAAAAAATCAATATTGTTTGGATGATAAAACGGTGATCTAAAAATTTTTGTGAAATTAGTCGAAAGGGGGAAATCTTTTCATGATAATAATTGTTACCAAAATGTGTAAAATATGAAATAAATCTATGTAAAATATGTCTTCTCCTTGTCTCGACACAACATGGTCGATTATTTGTTAAAAATACCATTATCTTCTTGTACATTTGAAAATCGAATACGAAAGGAAGATATTTCGATCCGCCTGTAATATGTATTCTGACCTATTTTCTTGATAAAATTTGCAATTTTTTATTGGCTTAATATTAACTGATTCATAATATTTTATTCAAAAGCGCTTTCTATCGTACGATGTTTACCGAGTGAAGCTTTATGTAACAAAACGTACGTAGAACCACGTGCTCATACAAATACTGATAATTTTAAATAACATTTATTTTTTGATATCCAAACGATTTTTAAACTATGATTTTGAAAAGTATGTGCTTTTTTCAAATGTCATTATTTTTAATGTATGAAAAAACTTAAATTATAACGACCATTATATACGCAAACATATAATAGTTATAATTAAAGTTTTAAAAAAAACATTGTTTTAATAATCAGAACCACAGACAACAAATTATCTTTTCAAAAGTATTCCAATTTCAAATTTGAATCTTTAATATTAAATGTCAAAATTATCTTTTACATTCTACATTATCTGTCAAAATTGTTTTTTATACATAAACTGGCGAATTAACAAATGTATACGGTAATAAGCTTAGTGCTTCTGGCCTCTTTTATGGTTTTTTATTTATCTTCTATTTAAATATTGATAAAATAATAGATTAATGAAATAATTTCTCATAAAACAAAGATTACGAACAATATTTACAACTTAGAGCTTTATGTAACGAAACGTACGTAGAACCACGTGTTCTTACAAATATTGATAATTTTATCGTCATTCCCTTTTAATTTATGAAAAATAAGGCACGTTGCTAAAAATAATGTATATTTTACCAATTTTTTAAAGTAATGAAAAGAACCACAAAAAGACTAATAATGAAAATCATTCTAAATTCAAATTTGAATCAAGTACAATAACTATCAAAGAACTATTACAAATTCGCCTTTCAAAATCATTCCGATTTCAGCATCTAAATTATCTGTCAAAACTATTATTTATAATCTGCATTATCTGTCAAGCATATTTATAATCTACATTACTGTCAAAACTGTTATTTATAATCTACATACACTGGCGCAATGTATAGGTGTATAATCTTAGTAAAGCTGAAACTTTCAGACGACTGCAGTGCGTTGCCGTAGTACTGCACTGCTTACTCATATCTTAATAACATATTGATCCTAAAAAAATATCTCGTTGTTATTTTCGGTAGTCGATTGTTATTTTCGTGGTGGTGTAACATTTTAATATTTCGAAAAAAATAAAAAAATGCGTTTTGCTGTTTCGTAGCAGTATTGCTAGTTCGTTTATTCGCTTACAAACAGAATTGGTACAAAAATAAACTTCTGTGTAATAAAATAAAATGTAAGACCGGAAGTGAATGTTCCACTTCCGGTTATTTTCCGTGAAAATGAATTTAAACAATACAAAATTGTCGATATTTATGAATAACCAAACCGAACTGTTTAAAAAATTATTCAATACTATGATTATTTTAATTTTTTTGCTTTACAATAAAGCTTTACAATGATTATTTCATTAATATTTTTGTCGTTTTATTAAGAGCTTTTCTACGAATCCATATATTTTAATTATTTTTATAGTCGTTTCCAATACGTAGAGCTTTTAAGTTACAGTTTAAACATTGGCATTTTCCCCCTATTTATAAATAAATATTTAAAATATCACAAATACTGCAAGCTTTGAACCTAAGCATTGCACTATCATACCGTTCCAAATGACCATCAAAAGGAATATCAATTTCGTATTCAGCCAAAAATAAAATTTTAGTAGACATTTATGTCTTGAAAGATATGCGACTCATTTACGAAGCTTTCACGTGAAAACTTTAATACCCCGACTATTATTTCGTTCCCTTTTCTTTTTAACGAAAAATTTTTAATCACGTTTACAGAGCCAAAAGCGTTCGACACATTTCTTTGACAAATTTATGTAACACACATCTTATAAACAAGTTAATTCGCTTATTTTCGGGCGATCCGCCGCCCTCTTTCCTACCTTATTGATCTGTTTACAAACTTACACTTAACACTATTTTTTAACACGTGGTGCCTAGCACTGATCACAATTTTAGCCCGAAAATACCCGGACGGTCGCGGCGTATAAGCGTTACAGCCCACAACATCTGTTAATATGATCATTGTTAATTACATATGGGTTGTTGTTAATATATTGTAGCAACCTGTCCCGAGGAGGGGGCTTGGAGGTAGGTTGCGACGTCGTCCACCATGCAGGCTCGCGGGAGGTCGGGTAGGAACATAACGTTATTGCGCGCGCATCACGCGTGCGTGCTCCGCGGCGCGCCGCGTCCGACTGCCGAGTACTCCTCGTCGCCCCCACTTCGCACAGGGCTGTAAGCTTTTCCGATTTTTCCGCATTGGGCTGACTAGCGCGGGTGCACGGCGTTGCTTGTTCATTTTCGTAAATATTTTTTTAATAGTTAATGTATTCATGTTATTTATTTTATATTTTTAGTTGAGACTCTAAAGACTCTTTAATCTTATATGCACCATTTTAATATGCAAGTATCATTTAGATGAAAATCCATAATATAGCATAGCTTACGTTTACTATTCCTTCGATAACTTGTTTTACTTTACTTGGCAAATTCTCTCTAGTTATTTTATATTTAATAATAAACTCTTTATTCGTAATCCTTTAAAAATTAGACGTAGAGAATGTTTATTATTTACACGTTGCTCATTAAATAACCATCGTATTACATAAATACGATTAAAAGCATTGGCCCTCTAAATTCTCTATTTTTAATGAATTTGCGTTCTTACACATTTAACTACACGCAAACACATATAATTACCCACAAAGATGAAACAATTTTACCGATAGAACTAATAATATAATTTTAAATCTAGAACAATCCACCAATTACGCTGAATTAATTTAGTTTTTCCGCTCTCAGCCCTAGCGCGTATGCATTCGCTCGGCGCCGTTCGGGCCGGATCGGTACGCGCTCGGCGGCACTCGGAAAGCTCTTTCATTTCCTACTGCGTGGGCTGGGATACCTGGTGAGAGGAAATTTACCTTTTGTGAGAAATAAAAAGTGTCCAATTCTTTGTTTAAGTGCATCAAGCGGTACAATGGAAAAGTACTACGTCGAATCCTAGTGAAGACCAGAAAGAAATGTTTTTGAAAATTTTAAAAACCTTATTTGATATTATGTGTAATTACGATGTACAGAAATTATTATTTATTACCCGATATTTTAACATATTATGCCTCACAAGAACATTCCCATACATTAAAATTTAAATCGGCTCTTGAGCTTAGAGTTAAAAAGTACACACATGTAAAAATAGTAGTGATCGTTTGTTAATAAACATTAACAATTTTCGCTATTATTTGCAAACGTCAAGGATTTGTCGACAAAAATTAAAGCAAAATAATGAGTTTTTAAAAGAGAACTAAAAAAAATAAAACAAAAACTAAATGAATCTATAAATATATTAGGGAATCTTAAATACTACACTGGCAGCACAGTCCGTGACGTATCTGTTTTCCCACCCCAAAATAACTTATACTCTATGCTTCGCTTATAAGTTTGAATTTAGAATACTTTCTTGTTCCTCTCGTATTGTATTCGACTTTTGAAATATCCTAATTTATCGAACTCCCATTTGAATATTGTAGTTCCTATGTCGACGTGGTAAGGTTGAGTATGTGTGCCTTTTACAGCTGACTCGTGGAAATGTGTGCGTTCGTAAAAACACATCTTGGGCGGAACGACGTTTTGGGCGCATTTTTTCGACGGTTTTCTTTGGCATGTTAAGATTTTCTATTTTGTTAGTGGACAGTGTTTGTTTTTTATTTAATATTTGATACTGAATTTTGTAGAGTTTATTGAATGACCTAGTTTTTAATTTATAAAATATGCTAAAGCTGTTTTTGTTAAATTTTCGTCCATATATTATTAGTATTATTTTCATTTTATTATGACGTTAATTTTACAATGTTCGCCCCTAAAAAGAATATATGAACAAAATGACTTTAAAGCAGCTCTACATTTTACGATTTTTTTTTAAATGATGGAATTGTAGTTTTGCTAGACTAAAAGTAAAATTTCATTTTTTCTTTTTCTGGAATAAGTCAATAAATAATTATTTAAAAAAGAAAATTTAACACATAGTGTCCTTTATAAATAATTGAGAATTGCTGAAAGTTCAGGGCTTGAGGGCACGCTGAATTATTTGTACAATAAATACACAAAACGAAGATGCAGATGAACACTATGCTATTTTATAAACTAATTGTACAATTAGGCAGCCTTCTCGCTTAGCAGCTATTTCTACCAGGCAACCTAAGGCGTAGGGAAAGCAAAAGAAATAAAAAAGAAATAAAAAATCATCGGTAGCAAATATTAAGCAATTTATAATTGGAAGGTGTTTATTGAAATTTAGTTTCCACAAAAATAAACACTAACCGACTACGTCTACATTAATACTCTATACCCAAAATTTAGGGTAAGGGTTTATAAATTTCTAGCTATTTACCAAGCTAGATTTATCGTAGAGGTAATATATTTTTAATCTAGTTTTTACAGATTCAGGCGGATCTCAGTACCGTATGTGGTAAAATACAACATAATTTGTTTTTCGTGTGTCTGAAAGCAAAGCTAGGGGGCGCGCTTAAATAAATTATCCGAACCCTTCCATATTCGGTATATTTGAAAAACAACACAAGATAAAGCATAAGGTTTAGACTAGTAAGACTCAAATATTAAACTGGTTACTCAGTGCTTAAAACTAATATGTGTAAATGTATCCGTAGTAATGAAAAAATATTGCAACTATTTTGTTATAAAATTATAATAAGAAATATGTCACTGGACGTTTTCTTACAAAAACTATTATTAAAAATTTAATTTAAAACAAAATGGCTTATTAGCCAACAAGATAGATTGAAATTCAAATAATGTATTCATTCAAGCAGATTCGTCATAGGAAAAAAGCAACGAATCTACTCTAGCTTTTCCAAAAAAAATACATAAAAACAACACGAATTGAATTCATTGGAAGGAACCAATTTGTCCAACGTCTGTGTTTAACCCGTGTGGTGTAGGGCAAGAATACGTGTGTCGCCACCCCATTTCTACTTGTGAGTGTTGTAACAGGCCACAGAGGGTAACGCAAATAACATCTTCAGCAATAAAAGAGTAGGAGCCGAGCATCGCACGATTGGGCCAAGCTCCAACCGGTGAAACTATCTCTCCCAGCAGAAGATCGGCGTGAAGCAAAATTGCATTTTGTTTCGTACGGTGACCGGGGCCTGGAGGCCTGTACTCCCATACTATTCCTTTCTCATTCTGTTTTACTCCTCTTTAAATTTTCCATCATTATCCTGGATGAAGATATCCTCTCCCCTTTCTTCAAGCTGGTAAGGCAACTGCGACACTTTGTTGTTGCTGTTGCGTAAACATAACCATAGAGACTGAAAAAATTTTGATATTGAGGATTTCGACGTGCTTTAGACTTTTACCGCTACAAAATCCAACGTGATTCAAAATTTTTTAGACTATTTTCAAAGATGTCCAAATATAAAATCAAATTGATCTTCGCTCAAATATAAAAATTAATTTTTCAGGCACACATCAAACGAAATAGATTTTTTTTAAAGATACACAGATAAGAGCAAGTGAAAATATTTTATTTTTGACCTATCTTTTTGGCTAGGCATAAACAGTGTACTGATAATCACAGTTGTCTTCTTTCCATAGCACAAGCTTTGCTTAGTTTGAGACTAGATGGCTATGTTTCAAATATCCGTGAATATTTAAATTTAAACAAAAGACATACAAAAGCAAATGAGTACAAAATTCCCTTTTATTACAAAATAAGCTGAATAATATTATTCCGGATTTTTCCAAATCCCCAAACAGCTAAACTTATATTAATCCCGCGCTTATTCTTTAATTAATTCGTGCACTTTTATTCCGAAATCTCGAAGATTATTCAATGGAATGGTGCAGGCTTAAGCAATTACCCTGAACGTACACACTGTGATAATTTATTTCTAGCTGATTAGTGTTTTAGGTGCGTTTGTGTAGAGCGTCGAAAACGCAGCGTGGTAACGCCTGAAAAATCTTCCAAAATGTCTTGACGACTCGATCGGCGCGTTTATACCACAACTAGATGCGTTTCACGCGCGATCCTGTCACAACTCCGGGATCAAAAGTATATATTATTATGTTATTCTGAACCCTTACCTATATGGATACCAAATTTCATCATAATCGGTTCAGTATTTTTTGTGTGAAAGAGTAACAAACATACATACATTCTCACAAACTGTCGCATTTATAATATCGGTAGGATAAATGGACTTCCTGAGTAAATATATAATTACACAATATAATACACTTCGTGTCAATAATAACACAAAAATTGAAGAATTGAAATACAATTTCAACCTTTTGGAAAGATATACTCTGCTACCACTGAAACAATTCCTGATAAATCTATTAAGATCGTTACAATGCTACATTTCACCTAGTACCATTGTATGCCCGTTTATTTAATTCCATATTATTAAAATTTTATTTATTTCCAACCAATAATGGCAATGGTACAAATAATGTATGTGTCTAATAAACTAACTAATATTTAACTCATAGTATTTCCAAAGTTGAAGAGTGTGGTATGAAGTGAAGAGATTTTTTAATTTTCTACTGGATTTTCATATATTGTTTATTACGATTTACTACAAAACGCAGCTTGTAACCTCTACGTGTGTAACCCGCCTTAGCCGTAGTATGTAAAGTGCGCTCTCTGATATTGCAGCTAGGCGGGCGCAGTTTTATAGCGCAGAGTAACATCGTACAGAGACTTTCAAGGAAAGCATATCTTAAGAAATAAAGAAAGCTACTATGGCGTTAATTTAAATACAAAACATAAATTTCTTATGAACTTTATCAAATAAATTTGTAAATCTTTTTCTTTTAAATGTAATATTTATTTAAAAGTTTCTTAACTTTGCTCTATACGATATCTTAGTTATAATATATGCAGTTTTACTTAAGTATATTACATAAAAAATATAATCAGTACTCACAGTTCAGCTCCTAAACGCTTTTATAACGTAATATATTATAAACAAAAATATCTGTCATAATTCCACAAAGACAAAATTCTTCAACGGGATTTAAATTCGTGGTCTCTGCACCCATCTACTCTATACGATAATCAGAGAATACTAAATCTAATATAGCACAACTAGGAGTCTCAAAATCCGGCTCCGTAAATTATATTAGGCTGAGAACAGAACGGTTAAATGATTCAGCCCGTGTGCACTTCGCTTACATTTGATTCCTACACGACCCCGCTTATAATGAACGCGGCTTATGTTGCTTTTGAATTTCGAATTCGGATTTTGAATTTCGAATTTCGAATTTTTCCTTTCAATTGTATTCGATGTCGATTATTCGAGAATAGAATGTTGTAATTTGAATAGAGGATAATGAACCGCATTTTGCATAAATAATATTACATTTTAGAGACAATAGACAATAATCTGTACTTAACTTAAACTTATTTTTTATTTATACAAAGTCTTACACGTTTTGGTAAAAAGTATTATATATTTCTGTGTATGATTTTAAAAGATAGGTATTAAAGTTAGGCTATTAAATTAAAGTTAGAATCTCTTTTATACTGTCTACGAAACCTCCACTATGCCTGGTCCCACCTGTACTGGACGTTTTATTATTTTTTATTTGATATCTGTCACTCAAATCCGTATATCCAATGAATTTCTTCGGCGAGTCTATTTTTTTAAATTTTTTTTTAATATGAAAATACCATAGACATTATTATTATAAAATGACTCTTCCCAACTGTCTATTACGAAGAAACTAATTAATAATCTGTGCTATTATTGCAAAATATTATTATAAAATGTCTCTTCCCAACTGTCTATTACGAAAAAACTAATTAATAATTTGTGGTATTATTGCAAAAAAACTACAAATGCACAGCTATTTTATCCGTGTGTCCCTATATACAAAACTAGTCCCTCGATGGATGGTATATATATATATAATGCAAAAATATTTTTTCAAATTGGAACAGTAATTGCTGAAATTAGTGCGTTCAAACAACTTCAGCTTTATGTTACTAGAATAATTTATAAAATATAAAAATATCCTAAGCCTTTTTTTGCATAATATGATAATGGAGGCGCCATTATTATATTATGAAAAATAATATATATTTTTTTAAGAATTTTTAAATAAAGAATCAGACTCATGGTCAATATATTCTTAATTTAAAAATGGCAATTAGTCTCAAAGAAAAAAAAACAATTCTATAGAATGCGTAGCAACAGTCTTTATATTCATATTTCGAACGTGTCACTCGTGTCAGCCGCGTATATTGGGCTTTCTATTTTTGACATTTAAAAATAAAGGTTCTGATTCAGATAGCAAATGGTGGCGTTTCCGTTAAAATTAATTAAGGATTTTTGTTTATGTTCCTTTATTTATGAAGATCTTAGGTAGGATTTAGGTAGGTCTTGAAAATTTTGTAGAATTCACATTAATTAAATTAAATATATATTCTGGGCATTAAAATGATAGTAAATATTGAGTCTCTTTGGAAAGACTTCAAATAAAAGAAATATTTAGATACCAGTAAAAAAAGAAATGACAAAACTTATGAATAAATTCTAAATTTAAAAATAGACGTGAGCTATTTTTAACGTCGTCGTGTGAAAAAAAGTTTTAAAAGCTTTAGAAAAAATCGTTGGTGAAAATTAACTTCTAAATTTTTAAATTAAAACCTTTTATTTAAGTTAACACTAAATTCTTCCTTTGTATTTATATTTCATATCATATTAAAAAAAATCTTACTTAAGTCCTTGTAGTTATGACCGCATAAAATACCATATTATCTATACATATAATAAAGGAGTAACCGAACCATTTCTGTACATTGAATATTTTTCAAAAA
>LQNK01000075.1:6685-32676 GCA_001586405.1 Phoebis sennae
GAGTATTCCTTATGTAATCTGAACATACTTTCCTAGAAATTGTCTGACCTAGAGACTATCAAGTTACTGTTAAGTTTTTAGAAAACATTGATATAAAATATTGGTTCCGATTGAATTTTACAATTATACAGACGAGCGTGTAATTAAAATAATTATAATTAAAATCATAACATCATTTTTATAACAACTATGTTAATTTTGTAGTCTACGCGTGCGAAGCCGCGGGCAAAAGCTAGTATAAAATAAATTTAAAGTATTTTTATTTTCAAAAATGGAATTTATAGAGAAACAAAACTATGTTAATTTAAGCAAGTGTGTGTACCTGTGAGATTGTAATATAAGAACATTTATAGTAGAATTTCTTCATTAATGTATGGATCCTGTTCAATGCAATTGTTAATACATTCATGTCCTACCAATCCTATGTCATGCCCTAATAAAGACTCAACCTGCAAACTTTTAGGACTCTTCCGGTCTTTATATTAACACAGTTTAATCGCAAAGGTACAATAATAAACAACATCTATATTATCATACAATTAATAATAATAGTGGTCACCCAGTGGACGAAATTGACCATAATAAATATAAATTATAAGTAGAGTACGAGTGTAAAAATAATTGTTCGTGTGAAATAAATGCATTTAAGTGTTTTATTTTTTTATGTAATGTACCTTATGAGCAATTTTAGCGTTCTATACTTTTCCTACATATAAACTATAAGTGTACCAAACTTAATACTTCTGTGTCCGCCCAATTTTCATAACATTTTATGGGTCAAAGTTTTCGCTTCACGTAGGTATAAACGTTTAGTTTTATTTCGATCTAATGAATAACGATAAGACTAGCTGTTTCTTCATCAACTTTTTTCCTTCATGACTGAAGCTATATTTATAAAGTATGTATGTATGAATGAAGGAATCTATATTTATTTTACGTGGATAAACTCATACTCGTATCAAAACAATGGTTAGTGCATAGTGACGATGCAGTGTAAACTACATTACATTTATCTAATTTGAATGTATAATTATATTCCAGTCAATTTAGACAAATTTCCGTACAGAATTTAGGATAACCAGTTTAGTAAGTCCCCATCGATCCTATGATTCACAACATTCTATGATCCATTGACACTTATTCGGGGTCTAAAGTCAATATTTTTGTTTTTGTTCTGTCTCGAAACGACAAGTCGTCGAAAAGTTTCGCTATTCGATAATTATTTTGTCTAAATATTACATATTATTATTGTCACAAAATTAAGAATAGTTCTCAATGAAAGACCTAGCCCTACTCAAATTTCAATCTCCAAATTTTAGGGGAACTTCAATTCGCCATCGACAAAGCCCTGGATGTTTTCATCCACGCCATCAACAGCGTTGTGATGGTGCTGCTGCTCCTCACGGCGCGGCAGCCGGTCTACATGCTGCACTTCTACTTTGTGGTCTTTTTGGCGCCAATTTACCTAATATTTAGTTTAATCTACCACTACGCTGGTGGAACTGATATGTAAGTTTCATTATTTTTAAATACGTATGTTGAGTTTGAATTTCTTGTGATACTGAAAGTATAATATATCGACTCAAAAAATGTATGAGAAATTTCTAGATAAAGTAAATCAGTTCAAAAATGTGATTGAGATTTTATTTAAGATTTCAATGTAAGCCAAAAAGTAACGTCAACATCGACCGATAAGATAAAGATCTTGAACAAACCTAAACTAAAGAATTGATTTTACATACATTTAATCAGTATTATATATTAAATATGATATAAATTAACGATAAGATATCAGTCAACTATTTACTTTAAATTTATGTTTTTCCTACAAGTAACAAGCATACTTATATTTTTTTTTATACTTACTTATTTTCCTCCATATATCTTATAACAATCCGCCATTGTAATTTAGCTTGCATCCAAAGTGACGGCGCACGGCGGAGGTGGAATGCGTAGGCGTGTTGCGCAGCAGATTTCTGTAAGATTATAATGTCAAATATGTGAAATGTGCGCCCCCTCGCACTCCGGTCAGTTTGAAACGTGCCGATTTGTTTAAGTACACCGCGAATTCCGCCTGCGCGATCACTCAGACCGCCCGCTCATTCTCAAAATTGTCCATGTTCAAATATACACCTATTTCTTTTTATGACGTCTATTGACATGTTTTAAAGTTATTATTTTACCTTTACACAGGCTCGGGAACCAATTCATCTATCCAATGCTTGACTGGAGTAATCCAGGAGTGGCGGTGATAACAGGCGTGGCATCTGTAGTTCTGGTTGTGATCATACACGGGCTTGTGAGCATCCTGGCTGTGGGCAGAGATGCTTTCAGTAAATGGGTTATGGGAGCGCAGTCGGTGAACATTTCAAACGAATGGATTGGATAAATCAGTACGTTCAGATCAGAACCAAACTCAGAAGACGTGCTAATGAGAAAAATAGGGTTTCGAGAATCAAGGCTTTCGTGATTTATTTGAGAATATAATAGAATGCTCTGAATTAGTCGAAAGTCTACCCACAACTACACATTTATATTTTTTAAGCATTTTTACTTAACTTATAACAAAATTAAACTACATTCGAAGACAATTACTTTTGTTTTTATTAATTATATTTACTAAATAATCTGGCCCCAATTTTTTTTTCTGACTTATCTTTTTTATTCAGTCTTGCCAATGGATTGCCTTTGCATTGCAAAAATCTGCAAAAGATACCTCATCTTATGGAGGAAGAAGATGCAATTATGTGGGATTTTTAGTAATTAAATTCTACAGGCCGGGATTTCCAATGGAACGCACCTGCACCGGTACGAGACACATCCTTACGTAATTGACCCTTTGACAAATATGCAAATAATAATGACAGAAAACGAATTCCTCTTATCTCATTAATCGTTACAGTTATCGAAACGCACAATTCCTATAGATAACAAATAGCTAATAAATTTTTAATCAATCAACATAAAATACTTACGCCTCTACGAACAAACATACATATTTCCTTATTAGATAGCGCCTTTTTTTCGCAAAAACTTTTATAACAATGAAAGTTTTAAGAAATGATGTAAGAAGAATTATGCTACCCTTTGAACTTTGAGGTCATCAATTCGCAGTCTGTTTTTTTAGTATAAATTACGATACTATATTGCCTATATCATTGCTTTTATTTGTGAAGAAATACATGACTTATCATTTTCTATTATCATATTTTTAAGTAAAATTCGTCATACTGCTCTTTGATTAACAAAACCATTAGCATATTATTAGTGCTATATTCTCATGATACGTACGCCACGTAATTCAACTTTATCAAAAATCTTATCAGTGCGAACAGCTGTATCTCACTCCATGTCTGTCTACGTATCCAGCGTGCAGTACGCATGTGAAATTCGCTCGTAGAAATACCGAATTAAGTTACAATGGGCGCGATAAAGAAATATTTCAAGAGGCAGTTTCAGCTGCCAAAGTTTAAACTCGAACATGACGAAGCGTCCAATTTCTACGTGGGTTGTTTTCAAAGGAATCGATCGTGTGTACCTCTGTTATTGATAAGAGCGCTTTTATTTTTCGGTTCAGTAGCCATAGTAATAGCGTCTATAGTGTTAACAGCTCTGGACGGCAAGGGGGCCCATTGGCCAATTTATATGACACACTGGGGTCTTCTCTTGATGATGATCTCAACTGGATTCGGGTTTGCCGTGTCTGTAGTCACATATGTTAAAGGACCCATTGGTAAGTAACATTATATGATTATTTAAGTCAAAGTGATTCAAAGTGTAAAGCTATAAACATAATTTTGCGTTATGTTACTCTAGTCTTTTTTATTCGTGTTAGCAAAGACTAAGATATTGCTAACTGATCTTCCTTAATAACGAGTGCTGATTATATCGATTATTGTTTTTGAGCGAATTAAAATATGGCCAAAATGACAGCAACAAGCCATGTTTGGTTAATCCAGATAAATATTGACATCCGGCTATGAGTAAATTTAATCAGAGGCATGCAACGCCTGCAAAATGAAAATAGCAATCCTTAGTTTACCATTGATTTGAAATATAATGCTGGATATCTTTGTTGCTGTGACGAACTTTACATATAGATATTATATCCAACAAAATTACTTATTTCCGAAGTACTAGTAGATTATTTAAATCTAAATAGCAATAATAAAATTATAGCGCCTTATATTTATAAACATGATGACCAGCTTTTAGTTTTAAGTCACAAGAAACAAAGTCTAGCAATATAAGACTTAAATGTTCAAAAATGTTTCACAAACGAGACAGAACTTTCTAATATCATTCACAGGCATGAAATGTGTTATGGTATGTACTCCAATCCTCCTTGGTCCAGTGGTTGCATCTTTGACTACAGTTTAGGAAGCCTCGGGTTCGAATCCCTGGTGCTGCCAAAAAAAATGTTACTGAATTTTTTCTGACACAAAATCTTAGAAACGGCCCTAAGTCAGGAAATTTAGAGGTACACCCCGTGACTCGGAGAACACGTAATGCCATCGGTTATGCGCCTGAACACCGGTCGTGTCGATCTATCGAAGGGATAGATCCATAGGGATATGAAAGTAAAGAAAAGGTATATCTCTTGTTCTACTACTTACATACAAATTATATATCTAATGTAATTTTCAGGTATACCCTTGGAATTGCCCTGGTTTATAAAAGCATACTGGGTGCTATATAACATAGCAATACCCCTGGCTTTTTTCATCACGGTCTTTTACTGGGCATTGTTGTCCGGGCTAGCTGATAGTGATGAAGCAGGTAAATGTCATTTTACTCTTAAATTACAGCAACTCATGATAAATTAAATATATAATAACGATAATAATCACTAAATATATTAATGAAGCAAACGCGCTCCATTTTAGAGCATGTCCATCTAATTGAATTAAAAAAAAATGTATCTCTGGTAATTTTACCAAAGATAAATACAATTGAAATAAATACAATTGAATGCTAACTAGGAAACCAATAAAAAAATATCTGCAGAATGTTCCATGGACCACCAATTATTTTATTATAATTAGGAAATAATAGTCTAAAATTAAATTTACATTTTCTTTAATTTCTTAAACCATAAGTGATACGACATTTTCAAATGATACTTTAAAAATATTAACCAAGATCGATCTTAATTTAACCTGTCTCTAAATATGCACCATTTAATCTTCAGCGGAGTTAGAATTCGCCGTGAACCGCACTTTGGACATCTTCATCCACGGCATCAACAGCGTGGTGATGTTCCTTCTCCTGGTTACCGCGAGGCAGCCTCTCTACGTCTTGCATTTCTTCCACGTCTTCTGTTTCGCGCTTGTTTACATGTTCTTCAGCCTTATTTACCACGCAGCTGGGGGGACTGATCAGTGAGTATTGTTTAAATTATTTCATGAAATCTTCATTGGTAGCCGCGTTAGTTTACTAAAAGAAAATGCGTGATTCGAAAATTTTCTACGCTATTTTTTAAGACGACTGAAAATGTCGAATCCAAACACAAAACACAGTAAAATTATTCATTCACAAAATAAAAGAAAAAGCAAAATATACCAATCAAAGTGATCATCGGAGAGAGAAACCAGGATGGATATATTTACAGAATGCTCTAAGTTTGAGTCTGTAAAGAAAAATCGGCCAAAGAAAATTATGTAAATCACAACCGCCCCATGTTCACCCATGTATAGGAATTCGTAATAACATATAAAATATACATTAAAAAAACTTTTTAATTATATCTAAAGTTTAAAGCATATTTCCTTGTATGAACAGTGTAGGTGGTTCGCAAAGCGTTCTATTCTTTACAAAGTAAAATAAAATTCAAAGGATGTTTAATCATACACACTTTGGACTTTTGGAATCCTCCATCCGTGGTCTATTTCTTACAGAATATCTCTTCCTTCAGGTTTGGTCTACCCTACATCTACCCTATGCTCGACTGGAACGAGCCTCTGGTAGCGACTATCGCTGTCATCTTCTCCGCTGTCCTGATCATCATCATCCACTTCATCGTGGCTTTGATGGCCGTTGGGAGAGACGCGCTCAGCAAATGGTATAGGAAAGAGAACATGTTAGATTTAAGTTACTGAATTAGGTACAATAAATTCATCCTCTAAGGTTTTTGTATGTGTGTTGAGAAAATCTGTGGTATTATATTAGAGCGCTTTTGTTGCTTAAATGATACTATGTACAAGTATGTAAAATATGTACTTTATTTAAACATAACAATTACATTTATTATTTAGTTTTTTTTCTTTTAATTATGATTTATTTTATGAACAAGGCCTCTTGATCACACGTCGACAAAGTCTATGGTTAGTTTCCGTGTGTGGACAATACTTTTTTACTTGAAATTGTGCCTAATTAATTTGATTCAAAATGTTTATCAACAATGTTTCACTCATATTCTAGATGAGTAGCTTCACTGAAAACAATTTTATATTTTGAAGTTTGATTCGGAGTTGATGGGTAAAAAAAATAATTATCCTGGTTGCGACATAAGAAAATATACTAATATGAATGTATAACTTATTGTAGGATTTTATTTTTGTATTCTTTTTATAATAAAAATGTTGTAAATTTACATTTTCTTTTAGTTTATACCTCTTGGTCGTCATTTATAAAACCCGACTATTTTCATAAAAAATATGCAATATTTGACTCTGTTTTTGATCTAGTTATAATAGATGTGCTTTATATGATAAAATTTCCTTCGTAGGGTAAAATTTCACATATTTTTAATTAGTCATTGCTTTGTTATTCACACTGAGTTTGCTGAACTACATGATTTAACTATGCCAACAATTATTGATCAATAATTCCTGAAAAGGATTGGACAGAGATTTCACAGAAAATAAATTTGGCGACGATAAGCCATATGAGTCAATAGATAACATACACATAAGATACCATATCGGTTTTAAACGATAACGTTTATTTAGGTTATTTTAGTAATCATAGGAAAAACAGTGAAGATGGCTGCCGTCAAGGATTTCTTCACGCAGGAGTGTCAACTCCATATGATTGGGCTTGAACACCAGAAACCTTCGGACTTTTATCTCAGTGTTTGGCAAAGAACTAGATCTGCGGTACCGTTATTGATATGGAGGACTTTACTGTTCTTAACCGCGTTGGGTATAGTTTTAACATCGATAACATTTTATATTATAAGCTCTGTTTCAGTGGGCTATTGGTTTATTTATTTAACTCACTGGGGCTTACTGCTAATTCTTTTATCGACTGGATTCGCGGTTGGAGTGTCAGCGCGATGCTACTTTTACGGACCAATAAGTAAGTATATTTTTTACTTTTGTTTCGCAAACTAGTCGAGTGTTGGAATAAAAATGACATAATTTCTATAAAAAGTTTAAAATATCATTACATTTTGTAAAAAAGTATATAATCCGTTATAAATAAGTATGCAAAATAGACTTGTGTATGATTTTGCTAATATTTTGTCGCAGGTGCTGAATACTGCTTACCATGGTATGTTAAGACCTACTGGGTGCTTTACAACATTTCAGTGCCTGTAGCATTTCTCATCACAGTCTTCTACTGGAGTTTATTATACGATGGTCAGTAAAATTATATTGTTTGTAAAGAATTTAAACTTGTAACTCATGAACCGCATTCTCCTTTCTTCATGTTATTATAAAAAACACCAAATATTTTTTTGTGTTTGTGGTAGGCAACTATTATATAAGATTAGTGACTCGCCCCGGGCTTTGTACATACTATATCCATTTTATATAGAACAAAAAGCGTCAAAATCCGTTGGTAGTTTTAAGGATCTAAGCATACATAGGCACAGTAGGCGTTTGTTAGTGCTGAAGATGAAGAAACTAAACTATCAAAAAATTACACAAAAAGTCCAATAATGACTTTTAAACAAGTTAGTAAGATTCTTTTCACTGATTCAATGGTTATTTTTCTTGTACAGCGGGTTTTCAAGAAGAAATGAACCGCGGTCTGGATATCGCCATCCACGGCATCAACACGATGCTGATGTTCCTCCTGCTGATGAGCTCGACCCACCTCACCCGCCTCGTCCACCTGGTTCACCCAGTCATCTTCGCTTCCATTTATCTGATCTTTGGCGTGGTGTATTACATCGCTGGTGGTACTGACCCGTAAGTTATTATTTCTTTATTATTAAGAAAAATTTATTTAATGTTTCGAACATTAAATAAAATGGATCTTGGATCTAATAATAATCATAACTTTTTGCCAAAAAATAGGATCCACTTTATTTTTAAATTTATTCAAAGTCGGTTGAAAATCGTGATAAATTGAAAAAGAGACCGACTTTGAATAGTTACAAAAATAAAATAAAACTTATTCTCTACTTTTTAGTGTGAGGAAGTCGGTTCTATTTTTTGGTTATTATTTCTTCATTTTTACATCAAAGCTAGTCACAGTTCAGTCTCAGTATAAGGCTTAAAAAAATACAGTGAATTCAGAATTTCCCCTTTTGTTTTTGAAAGTCGGTTGAAAAGAAAAAATCTTATATATATATGTAGAACTTTTGTACGAAAAACTATTTTAGCGAATTGAGAATTTAAAATATTATTTCGTTATATGTGACACATCTTGTCCATTCCAAATGAAGCAATTATTGGAAGCTGAATACTTCCAATAATTGCTTTTGGTTCTCTAGGTGTACATATAACCTTAACTATAATAACGAAACGATTAATGACTAGGGAATGAAATGTCTAGGCAATATAAATTAGGCGTGAGATACGTGTGATGAATAAATTCTAAGAAATTGATTAAACACCGAAATAAAACCAGATAACGAGTTAGCTAGCTGGGCTGTTACATTATTACAATTTTCATCTTACTTGCACAAATTGCTTAATTATAAGTCATATCAAAAACAGAAAGGCATGTCTGCCTTTAACCGGTAAAATCATATATGATGTAAGCATAACTCAAACTACAATTTCTTTGTTTGTTTTTGCTTTTACAGCTTTCCAAATTGCTGATATTGAAGCATTAAAATTACGCTTTGATTATTTTAATTTGATTTGATTAAAAGTAAATAAAATTTATAGTTGAACGCTGTTAAATGTGTTTTTTGGTGTTAATAAATAAAAATAGAAAAAACGTGATGATTTTCAAGCAAATGTACTCTAATCAATCACTTTAATACATATCCTGTTAATTAGACAAACTTCAATACTTAAAGTACACAAAATAAAGACGGCCTCCATTACTAATATGTACATTGTTTAATTAATTAAATTGTTCCGTACTATTACACGAATGTTATTGTTACAGATTTTATGAATATATGAATAGAGATTTAGATTGGTAGATAAAGTACAAAAAAACAGTACCCTATACGAAAAAATAATGCCTTTATTTGCAAAATTAATTACTATTTACAAAAAAAATATCAGCAATTATTGTTTTTAATGTATTTTAAAACACGTACTTACGTCTATGTGAACAACCGACTAACACAATGATATTTTGAACTTGTCTTGTACTCAAATTATAATTTATAAACTAATATTTTGTTTTTTTTCTGATTTGCTAAGATTTCATAAACAACCTGTAACATTATTTTCCAAGATAAAATAAATAAAACAAGGCAAGGCACGCAAGTGCGCCATTTAAGGTCACGGTCATACAACTATATTATTATCATCACATACTTTTATTTACAGATGTGGTATTTGTTTTTCTTCCAGATATGGTAACCCGTACGTATATGCTGTCGTTGATTGGAGTAACCCTGGTACAACATCATTAGTAATATTTATTACATTGCTTCTTCTTCTGAGCTTGCATTTTGTCACAATGGGGTTGGCAGCGGCACGAAACGCCATTGCCAATAAAATCCTGAGACCATCAGTGACAGTTCACGTTGATGAAGGTGTGGCATTAAGAAATAGAGGAGGAACAAACGCATAAAAATATCTAGTCTCGAAAACGACATATTTTTATCTGCTTTTTACACCCATCGACTAACTGTAGTGTTCAATATTTTTTTTAATTTAAGTACAATATCTTTTACATTGTTACAAAATATAAATGTTCTAAATATATCAATACGTTTAATTTTCCTTTCATCTAATGCTTACTTAACATTCTGCGCTCTTTCACGTTTTGCAAGATCGACATACAAGTGGCAGAAGGTTGCGCAAAGCGGGCTGGTTGTGAAAGAGAAATTCAAAATGCTTACTGCCCCATGTCTAAACACAAGCCATTTTGAAACTTTATTGGTGTTATATGCATATGGTATCAGGTATCAAATATCGACACAGTTAAAGGGTCCAAGTATTTTGTAATTTATGTACTTATACGATATCATCTGACGACATACGTCGACAAGAAGCGTCTATAATAAATAATAATGTTGTAGATGTAATACCGACCAAAAAGTATGTGGAATATAAATAAAATTATACAGAACGTGCTTCGAAAATATAAACGTCTACCTTCACTGAGGATCTTTGTAACTTACGAGTAGTCAGTTTAAGACTAAATAAATTTTAAATTTAAAGTACAAAACTAATAACTAAAGTTTTATTTAAGTATATAGTTCAAATATTCCAATTAAATTATGATGTTTCGATTTTTTTCGATTTTTTTTATCCTTTCGGATTTTAAATTTGAATCTACTATCCTTCCCATCTTTTAAATATAAATCCAATAAACCACATAATGGAAATGTATACTGGGTCAGTTAGATTGTCAATAATTTAAAAAAAAAATCCGAACCTAAGATTCAGCCTAAGAGCAAGTCGTCGCTCTAGAGACCTATCAACTACTGACCTCTATTTGTCACAACTCTTAGCTCTCAATGTTTTTTGTTTTATATGATATGTAATTCAGAATGGCGATATATATATTCAGTAGCCATTTTCCTTTATAATCCACGCTGAGTTTTTGATCTGATTATTCTGAGTCACGTATTTATCTTTGCATCATTAAAATTTAAAATCTTTTAGAATTGTTCATGTATTTTCGGATTCAAAAAAGACGACCAAAATATAAACAATTTTATTCCCTATTTGAAACACTAGCAGTTCTCCGCGCTTTCCTAAATACAAAATCCAATGGATGAAATTTCGAGATTGTTTGAAACCCTTTCTCGAAATTTCATCCAAATCGGTTCAGTGGTTTAGGCATGAAGAAGACACAGACATACTGAATTACTTTCGCATTTATAATATTAAAAATAAGTGAGGAAGGAAGTAGGGTTAAATTCAAAACAATAAGGTATTTTTATTTGTTACCAAATGTATGCTAAATTATGTAAGGACTTTTTTAACGAACATTATTTGACATGCGTAGTCACAATGTTTACTATGTACCAAACGTCCATGATGAATAAAAACGTTAACAAAAAATTCCCTCCTACACATACGAAATCGTTACAACAATAATCACATAGGCCTCGGTGATGCCTTCCAATAATTATGATTTATTCATGGTCTCGATATTTGGCCGACGTCTTATGTAAGTAAAATCAAATAGAAGTCTATTCTTTATTTTCCATTCATCCTTTAGCTTCATATATAATATTGAAAAAAAAATGTAAAATATCTACGCTTGGATAGTAATGTTTCATATGAATGAGCGGCATGAGTAAATGATTTTCACATAAAGAAATCGATATCAAAAAGTTAGTTATAATGATATTCATTATCTAAACTGTTTCACTTTCTCTCATCAATTAATGCTACTGCTAAAAAATCGGCCTTGTAGCTAAAAACCTGTATTCCCTGTCCTGACCCATTCCGCATTTCTTGGCATTGAATAGCGATACACCAGTTCTGGTGTGCGAAAGAATGGATTACATAAAGTTGATAGTTTACGCAAGGCGCTCGGAGCGACAGAACCGCACAACGTTTCCATCCGACACCGAAACGCACGCGCTTATAACTTTCAATCGTAACTCACGATACGCGTTTTAAAATCAAAACACTTGTAAAAAAAATATTTCTCCAATAGCAAATATTTATAAGACCCTCGACAGAGTTACTATTTGTTATATCGACAAGTGATAAAAGATATATCATCGATAAGGAATCTGCTCGTTCCTCTTACGAATGCCTGCGTATTGTGAAACGTTTATCTGAACCGTCGTAAACCGAATCATTATGAGTTTATGAGTGTTGTGAACGTCCAAAAACTGTAAAAATGGTGAAATGTTCCAGAAAAAGTGTTTCGCTGTCTGACTTGTGGGTTCTTTCGAATGAGAAGCTGAATGATTTTTATTTGTCGTCATGGCAAAAGGGAGAATCGCCGGTGCCTATGCTGGTGATAAGGCTGCTCCTGGCGGCTGCAGCCACGGCCATCCTCACGTGGAGTTTGTACTGCGGCGCCAGTCCCTATTGGCTAATATTCCTCACAAATTGGGGAGTGCTACTGGTCTTCCTGATGACATTTAGCGGATTGAACGTATCTCTGTTTGCTATTTGTAAAAAACTTCCAGGTAAGTAAAACAGTAATAGATATATACCTCCAGTATTTAAAGTAATAGTTTAAATTTCGTTGGCGTCCTTTGTCAGGTTCGATAAATTAATTTGCATAATAATTAAGGCAGAATTTGGTAAATGCAAAAAATAAATTACTATAGTTAATTGAATTTCGTTTGGTTGTATCTGAAAACCTCCTTAATATAACTGTTATTTGCAATAACATATTTGATCCCTTGATATTGGGTTTAATCTCATTGGTAACTCAGAAACGATCAGAAACTATGATTCAGAATAATAAAATGTGATTTCCTTTTGGTGGTCTGGTTATTAAAATTAATACTATGAAGTTTTGTAAACAATAATGTACGAATAGTATATTAAACTGTTACACATTGTTTAGAGTCGAATACTAGTAAAACTTGTAATTGCCCTGCCCTTAAAATAAATTTAAAAAACAATGACTTTGATTTTTCATATTACTTATTAATAAATTGGCTCTAGGTGAACGTAAAAAAATATCTGAGTACTAAACATAATAAAAAGTAGGTACCAAAATACACAAAATACTTAAGTATGGGGTTTTCATTGTTCTATAGTATTCAGCCAAAACGTTATACGCGTGGGATTAATTGTTGGACTAAATCATAGTTAAAGCTAGAATGTTTTTTAATTGTTCTGTGATGCATCAAATAAAGTTATAACGTTCTAGCTTCTGCCCGCGACTTCGCTGGCGGTAAATTAGGAGCCTAAAATTCAATAAAAAGTTTTCTTGTTAAAAGTTTGACGACCCGATTGGCGTAGTGGTTCAGCAATGGTCTATTGCGCCGGAGGGTGTGGGTTCGATCCCCACGAGCAGAAAAGTATGATGTGATGAACATTGTAATTTTCTACTGTCTGGGTGTTAATTTATCTATAGTATGTATTTATTTACAAAAAAAAAGTATGTTTAAGTATGTCTATCAGTTATCTAGTATCCATAGTACAAGCTTTGCTTAGTTTGGGACTAGATGGCGCTGTGTTAAATGTCCAGGAATATTTATTTATTTATTTATTTAGATTATCGACTTATCGAGCTAATATCAAATGTAAACTTTTTTCCATCAAAATCTGTTCAGTAGTTGCGGCTTGACACAAACATAAAAACTTACATTTATGACATTTAATTTATTTTTTTCAAAAATAACATTAAACAAACAGCTACTGATTATAAACAAGCATAATTTTGTTACAAGTTATATACAACAATGATGCAGCCCACAACGCTGTCCACGAATTAAAATTAAAAAGTAAAGTAGTAAATATAGTAGGATGTATACATAGGAGGATGGATATAATAGGAGTAATATAAATCAATATTGCCATATTTAGCTTCAATGTATAATAATTTCATGCCACACACCGGCAACCCGCATCGGGCCCAAACAATGGATACTCTATCCGTACCCTGTGGTCCTTCAAACCTCAACAATGAGCTGGGGATAATGAAAAGATCTTTCATGTATCATCTGATCGCACCAAAAGGATAATATAAGGAACGGATACAACTTATATGCAAATATTTTCGAAGGATGTTAGTCTTGAATATTTTTTAAAGCTAACTTTTTCAAACAAAACACGTTTAAATATGTATATGTATTATTCATCAACAATTGCTTTTAATTTGTCAGTGTTTATAGTCTATTAAATTATAGTGCACCTCTGATATTTTCATAAATATAAGTGTCCTACAAAACATGTACAATTCTAAAAAGACCATTAGATATTCTTAGTATTAGTTACACTAAAGGGCAACGTAATATCAAATTATTAATATCAAATTAATTTGACATTAATAAGCAATTAAAGGGTATTTAACATAACTTAATGGATCAAAAATGATTATCGTTTAAATGCCTCAACCTGCGCAAGATACATTCACAGAAAACACACAAGACGCTGACGCATATACGACGTAAAAGTCGAAAAAACCCAGAGCAATTAATATGAAATTCAAACCTGTTTTCAGGGTGCTTTCATTTTCCTGCTTTTTAATATCAGTCTTCTTATCAATTGAAGCTTCGTTTGTCCAGTGGTTACCGTGCTAAGCCTTACAACCACGAGGTCCTAGGTTTGACCCCGGTGGAAACCTAAAAGGGTCTCGTTCTGGCAGGGCACAAAAGTCTGATCACTTACTTGCTCGTAAAAAAAATTGATGATTGAAACAACTTACATATGTCCCCCACGGCCCAATAAGGAACAAGGAACTTCGCTCCTATTTAGTACCAAGAATACTTCCAAGAAATCAACTTAAGTAGATAGGAAAGATTGCAAAATGTATTGCTGCAACCGCTTCGATGACACTTGTAATAGACGGGACGCATTAAAATTGACCTTGTCATTATGTAATTTGGTTAAACACTGGTCAAGCAACTTTGTTTTGCAACATCACGAAAACAATGAGCGAACGATGGTTATAAAAAATTAAGCGCAGTGCTATAAAGTTATTATAGATAAGCGAAAATGTTTTAACAATTGAATTGTATTTAGTATGAAGTCAAAACTATGAATCTAAAATTCTAACAACGATTTTTTTGTTTAAAAGGGGGAACACTAAACTATGTATAACGTACAATGTTATAATAATCAAATAAATAATGTATGTGTTCACGCCTAACACTTGAAATGCCACTAAAAATTAGTGTTGTGGCTTTAATGGCACACATATCCTAAATATCCCTTTCTGATACAAACCGCGACCTCTACCATTATAGAAATTTAAGTGTTTTTATTTACCCATTTGTTTGCAAATCTTGATGTTCTTTCCTATGCACTTGTTATCGTGTATGTATAAATATGTTTTACTTTCTTTCTTTATAAATACGAATTTAATCAAAGTGAATAAAACATTGATTAACCTTTAAGATCTAAAATATACTTTCAAATATCATACATTTATTCCCTAGTTTATAATCATACGATGTTATGTAAACAGCGCTTTATCCTTCGTTTTTCATTCACGTGCACTTATAAGTACACAGCGAGCACGGGAGTTGCATTGCGTGGTCTACAGCAATCACGGGCCATAATTACCCATCTCTTATGTATGATGAAACAACGCTATGAGTGCTGTCAACTTGCAAATGTTGGAGGAATACGCATGATTACATGTTTGCGATATTGCATTCGAAGTAGGGGCTTTGTCAACGAAAAGCCGGGAAATTACGCATGTATAAACTATATAATGAATAAAAATAATTCACTCATTACGTGAATGCAGGGTAATGTTAAAAAAAATCTGCTAAAATTAATTTTGAAATAGGTTTTAATTTTTATGCGGATAAATAAATATTTAAACCATAATAATATATATATGAGGGTGAGAACCGTGCAGACATAAAATTTTATGTAACTATAAAAATAGTTATTAATGCTTAACTAGTTTCTGAATAATGGATTAAGTGTCTAAAAATATAGAGCTAAAATTCATAACTGCCCTGAAAATAAAATAATTTAATGCATTAAAATTAAAATAATAAATCGAATTAATTATGTTTATTTAAAATAAAATGTGAAAAATTCCATTTACATATTTTTCCTTTATGTGTAATCCATAATCACTCGTATAACATTCATTATTTAATTGCTTCAAATAATGTTTTACCTTCTAGATATTGCGGATGGAGACCTTCCGTGGTATATCAGCTTTTATTGGCTCATGTACAATGTCGCAGTCACACTGTCGTTGATGATAACGGGCCTTTATTGGATCCTTCTCTACAATCCAGGTAAATAAATAAACAAATACATAAAAATGAAAATACGACATCAATTGCTGAACTTAGAACGATAGATTCATTTTTAAATTTCCTGGATAATTCAATTATCGTCTTTAAAAAACTATCATTTAGAATAAATATAGTTTTTAATTAGCGTCTGTTACGTCAAAATATAAAAACTATTATAATAAAGTCGTAATCACGCAATGGAATATTCTACTCCATCATAATATTTTTATCAACAAAGGCGATCCTTATAAGGTGAGTTACCTACCTAATGAAATAAATTGCCGTACCTTAGTTTTATTAGCTAAAGAAGAGGATACGAATGAACTTAGTACGCGGAATTAATATTCCCAAAAAAAACATTTTTTGTTTAAATTTCTAATTTTCCCCAGAACAGGATGAAGAGAACAGCCAAGGATTCTGGTTGGACCTCACGACGCATGGTTTCAACTCATGCATAGTGTTCTGCGAGTTCATCCTCTCCCGCACGCCTCTTCGCTTCGTCCACATCTACCAGCCCATGGCCATAGGCTTGTGGTACGCGATATTCTCCGGCATTTATTATGCCGCTGGAGGCACGGATAGGTAAGAATTTTTCGAACTTTTGACATAATGTTTTCTTTTGTGTCGCGGGCAAACGCACTTAAGCAATCGCGACGTCAGAGTCTTCGATAATACGTTGTCGGACTTTTAAATGGGAGTAGATTCTCTTTTGAAGGTCCCTATATTTATTGTAGTAGTAAACGTTCGGAAACACTAAGGTGCGGTAGTGGTAAACAAATTAGTGAATAAGCTAATTCAAAACCAAATGATTATAATGTGGAATACCTAGATTTATTTTAGTTTGTCATTAGCCTAAACTAAACAAAGCAATAAAAATAAGAGAACGAATAATGAAATACAGATAAATATAAATCAACAACCAGACAGTAAAAAATTTAAATAGAATAAGACTTTGTTGCAATTTATTTTGTGATATCCACCGCGCCGATCGAGTAGTTTACATTACCTGTTTTATAAACTAGACACAGTCATTACGAAAGACCTTTGTTCTAGGGTCTAAGTCAGATTGTTTTATAAATAATAAGTACGACTATTGTACTTTTGTATCCATAACTAATTATGAAGGCATTCTATTTATAAATCTGCAGAACAACGATATCATTATAATATCTTTCATCAGTAATAAAAATATCATCTACCAATTTAAATTGAATATGCCATTAATCATTTTTAAGTTAATTGTTATCTAGAAATTTAAATAACTTTTATTAATTTCCAAATAAATTTAAATTGAATTATTTATTCCAGCTTGGGAAACCCCTACATTTATGAAATATTAGATTGGCGGCAAACAGGCCGGTCCTTTGCTCTGATCGCCGCTTCCGTGGCAAGCCTGGTCATCGTCTTCACGGTGCTTTGGGGGCTCACTCTCTGCCGGGACAAGATTTCCGTAGCCATCATCAGAACCACGAGCTTAGATTTACCCTTCACCCCACCAGATCGACTCTCAGAGGCTGTATGAATAAGCACTAGATAATCCATAATCTAAGGCGGTAAAGAATATGGTCTCAATGTACATTGCGTTTTGGATTCAGCATTTTTGTAAATATGCTGAATTTTACTTATTGTTATGGGTTTAATGTGCCCTATCAACCTGTTAAACCTGTCTGTAGTGAGTCCAGCAACACGGGATATATTTAGAATTGCAAGACTGTTTTACACATGTGTTCAAAGATAGCTCAACTATGTAATTGATAACTTTATTGAAGGTAGACCCTTTATCTAAGATTATATCTATCCTGGATGTATCACAGCATTTTCTTGAAAATTGTCAGAATGTACTTTGAAATACAAAAAGGATAAGAATGTTAATGTCCTGGGTAAAATAATGTGTTAATGTCCTGTTAATTATATGGGTAAGGTACCGGAAACGTTCACGGGCGCGAAAATGACTGATAACTCGTTGCTTCTTTGTTTCACATCGGTAAATGCCGCTGCGACATTTTAAAATTCGGTCATGACGCGTTTGGCAAGTACAAGAAGGCCACATAACGAAATTCGTGTCGTGTCATGGGCAGTTTTTGAAGAGCTGCACCTGTTTTAATCTATTTTTCTACTTTCCAATATATCGAAGCGGTTATCAATTACAAACGTGTTGACTTTTCTCGCCCATGTTCTTGAACTTGAGCTAAGAATTAAGTTCACGTATCTATGGACTATATAAATGAATTATTAGTTTTATTTTTATCATACATAAGTTGATGTTATAAGCGTACTTATCAAGGAACACCGTTCATGAGCTCTTTACAGTTTTTAGTGGCTTGCAGGTAAACTGTGAAATGTACTTAAAAAGGCTTTAAATAAATGGATTCAGGAATCGAAGTTCATAAATGAATAAGTGCTCAAATTAATTGCCATAATTTATTGCGATATCAAACAAATTGATCACCTTCATTCAATTTCTTTTATAAGAGAAATTGCATTTATAAAATGTAAGGCTTTAACGTCTAAACATTATGTATAATCGACTATACATAATAGTTGTTAAGAAAATTACACAGTATAATATTCGTATCAATGGAATAGTATATAGTCTATCCTTAAAAAATTAAACCAAATGATATAAGAATAAAAAACCGGAACAAAAATATACGTCACAATCCAACGAGATGTAAAATGTCTGTGTAATAAGAACACGTGCTTTTCATTGTACAACAAAAAAAAACAATATTACAGCGCAATATTTTATAATTTTTTTATAATTATATATCTCCTGTGCATATATTGTTGTATAATATGATGAGTGTCGATGCAGACTTTTTTTTCAATGGTATTTTTTGTTTGATATAACTTAGTAGTAGAAAACTTGTATTGAAGTAATTATTGTATGATGAATGTTTGTATATAATGAAAGTTAATAAAGATATTTCGAATGTTTTTTGTCTTTCTACTTATTCCACTTTTCGTAGATCTGAGTAGCAATTAGTAGACCAAATATATGCATGATAATCTTCTGAATTCTCATTAATAAGGATCTTTAATCCCTTGGACTTGACGTGTCAGATTTGAGGCTGCAAAAAGGCCTAAGAATCTTCGCCCACTAGCGAGTTTTTGCAGTGATACAAACGCGATACAGCCGCGCGTCTGTCGCGATGTGAACGCGCTACAATCGCGATTCAGGACCGTTCCCTCCGCAGTATCGCCTGACACGATCGCGCGTTTGTAAACAATGTACTCTGTGGACGCAATGCAGTAGCGCAGATGTTCCCATCGCGACTGTAGCGCCTTCGCATCACTACATGCCCATAAGCAGGATTGATTTGTAACGGCACACGTTCACAATCTTCGTGAAGTTTTTTTAGAATGCACTGTCGTTTTGGGTTTTTTGGGCTTCAAATGAAAAGAAACAATCTTAGAGGAGGCGGTTGTTTGAGCCAACCTTTGTTAACCTCCATAGCCTTTATAGATCTGTGACGTACTACGAAAATTGAGTCTCATAATCGAGTTGAAATTCTGACGAACTCTTCACCAATTTTTGTTATCACTGTGTATTTTTGAGGCAGATCCTTGCTTGGAAAACGGCGAATTGCAGTACTAGCTTAATTTTTAATAATCGCTATTTCACTTTCGATTTAAAATCCACTGTACTGGCGCGCGTTATATTGCATTAAGGAAACCATTAGAACCATGTTAAATGTTCCATGTCATAACAGTTCATCAGCGCAAGCAGTTTCATTTCAAGACATACTTTTCATGTTTTTAAATGATATTTTTACCTTATTCATCTTTAATCTAAATTATACATATTCAGTTTGATTAAAAACGATCAAACCAACGGTGATTGAAAAGGTTTTAACAAAAAATGCACACATTATGAAAAACATTTATTCCTATATAGCAAAATCTGCATTAAACACAAAGCAACCAATTACAATATAATAATAACAAGACTAAATATGATATGTGATTAATTAATTAATAAAGTTTGACTTAGTGTCTGTACTGTGCGATGATTACAAAATAAGCAGATTACGATAAACAAATATACAGTAACAACTTAAACAATAAACAATGTATAAATATAATTTAGAATTTACATAACACTCCGAAGCGGTTCGATTACTATATGTACTCCGAAATTGTAAAAATATCCAAATTTTCAAAGAAAAATCTGAATTACTAGTAAAAATGTGGCAATTTGCAAAAAAATAAAAAATATACTACATGAAAGTATTACGGAAAAACCATTTTAGAAAAAATTTCGAAGTGTATTGATGAAACAAAATTACATATTGCATAAAATAAAATAAAAAACTAAAGGAATAAAAGGTTAATTTGAGTAATATTCCATTCTAAATTTTGTAAAATTATAATAATAAAAGAAGTAATCCCAACCGCAAACACAAGAGTATATAAAACATTAACCTTATGACATAATAATTTTTAACAAAATGATTTTTGGACAACAGTCTCGAAAAATAAGCCATCTTATACGTTTACATCTCCAAAAATATATTTTCTTATTTACAGTATAATTAAACACTACATTAATAAAAATATCTTTATATAAACCGATTGCTAAAAATCATATTGCATATCATGACTTAAAAATTTGAGCAGCTCTGTAATTATATTTGTGAATAACGTATATAAATGAATGTAAAGTATAAACTTTAAGAATTCATAATTTTATCATTTGTATTTATTTTGTAGTTAATATGACAATGATACGTATTCTTAACTTCGTAATTCTTTTTATGTTCCTTTGAATATAAAAGTCGATATTATCAATCAGTCGAACTATTTAGCTACAGCAATACTGTTTAGAGTACCGAAAAACGTATGCACTAGACGTATTCAACCTAACATAATCTATTAAATGCTCGTTGCACCAGTCTATAAAATTGCGACATGATATTGCACACAAATTTAAAACCGTTATCATTCACGTATTAATTGATAGCAATCGATTTACAATCTACTTTCTAAATCCAGCTATAACTTACAGATATAAAATTGTACATTTAACATTAAAGATATCACACACAGACGTTTAACTACAATACACGTACTTCGTAAAGTTAAAAGGCATCAGAGATCATATATCGGCCACATCCACAAGACCTCACTATATCGATAAATCATTCGCCGTATTGAGCAATGAAAATCTCTGCATTTCTTCTACTCACTAATCAAAACTACCTACATCAAATTCCACACGTTGCCCTTAAAACAGTCGAAAAACAATTGACTGGTAAACCATAGAACTAAATATTATTATAATCATTATATTGCACGCCAGAACTTTAATTTCGAATTTATTTATGTATCGCTATATCGTATAAATTTTGCTAATATTAATGAGTTTCTTACACGAATAAGTAGGACGTAAATAACTGGTCCGAAAAACCTATGGTATGCAATAATCTGTTTTCAACAGCAAGAAATCTTTGTCTACCCTCAAATACCGTTCAAAACCGTTCCAACCTGCTTTTACAAACCTAATTAACAATCGACTTAGAGCTGCCGGCACGAGGAGAAGTCACAGTTTATTTTAATCTAAAAAACATCCCAAATTCATAATTGTTTCTTCAAACTGTCTAACAACGTTACTCACGTAAAATACTATGAGTTCTCACAACGCATGCAACACATACGAAACATTTCGGTTTATAGACGAACAGAGACAATACTTAAGTAGTGGTTTGTCACTTGGCGTTTAGATTGTCTTATTGTTTTTTAATTAAAGACTTCACACTTGGAACGCATAGAAAAATGTCTCACTTCCCATAGTATTACTACTTTACTTCCAACTTTTATTGTTTATGATTACGGGTGTTATTCACTTTACGATTGAATAAACACAAGCCCGTTGTACCAATAAAACTTTAGATACGTTACGAATGCATATTTCTATACATTTTAATGGATATAATTAGTAATTTACTTTTAAATAATTAGCGTACCCTCCTCGTCCCGTCGGCCCTTAAACTTACACATCCCTTTAACTACAAGTTAGCAACAATATTAATCACGTTATTAATATATTTAGTATCGATACCTCTTACAACAATTGTTTTATTTGAGCTTTTATGTAGCAAGCACAGAGTCGTCTCCCGTTATTATCAATACGGACAATATTAAAATTGTTTCGCTATTATTAAAGTATAAAAATCATGTTTAATTCGTTTATAAAATCTGTTTACAGTAATGTATATGAATTCATGAGAAACGAGACCAAAAAGAATTTTCAAAAGATAATAATAATATGCTGCCAGCATGATGCAAAACAATGTGTCATTCAGTAAG
This sequence comes from Phoebis sennae, assembly GCA_001586405.1. Taxonomy (NCBI): domain Eukaryota; kingdom Metazoa; phylum Arthropoda; class Insecta; order Lepidoptera; family Pieridae; genus Phoebis; species Phoebis sennae. Next base: position 29,205 of record LQNK01000075.1, read on the forward strand.
CTCTTTATCAATTGGCATGTCTATCGTTGTTTTTGTGAAAATAACAACTTAAGGGAACACTTATAAAGTGGTCATAAATTATCCATTTCTATAACCTACAACCTAATGTTCGATCGTTTCAATAAGACACATGTTTTTTTTAGGATCAAGTTTAGATTCTTGCTAATTCGATACCACCTAGGCAAATCGCCATAAACCATAACAAATAAAAACTATGTCCAACTCCTCAATGAGATCTATTCGGGCCTTCTTTAATGCCATTTTGTCACACTATATCTAAACTAGCAACAAACTACATACAATAAAACTACGATTACTCTTTATAAGCCGCGTCAATAAAAATGTATACAGTGAAAGCGAAATAGACTTCAATTCGATATCAAATTCGATCAAATATTAAGAATTACTTTTTTTATTGACGCGGATTTTTTTAGTCGTACAATCTTATGAAAGTAACAATGAAAGATACAAATTAAGACTTTCTATCTACAAAATGGAATTAGTCTGTGATCATATTGGCGGAAAAAATGTCGCATGCTACGTTTAAATTTATTCTGAAAGGACCAATTTTTATCTAATTTTACTTGACATGAAATCGTAAGATTACGCCTCAATCATGAACCAAATTTATCGACATTTTATAATGTTAATTTCCTAGCCATTGGCACATTTAATATTAAATACCATTGCACTCGTGTAAAGCTAATTAATGAGTTTAAAAAACAGAGTATAACTACTAACCAAGGCGATCACGAATGACCGATAAAATTATCTAAATAGTATTAAATTGATACATTCGTAGAGCTTACGATAACTCCTCACCGCTTAAGAGAAACACTCTGAGAAAGACTCGTCGACTGCATCCGTGTAAAGCTCCTCCTATGGAAATAAACATTATTTTATAAATTTCATAATCTTTTTTAATCTTTACTTTTAATGTGGTTTTTTCTCTCGGTAACGTCTGCCCAATTTTTTAAATTTGGACTGTGTGGCTTGACGATCCCATTGTGAGTAAAAAATAACAATGTTCATCACATGATAATTAATAACTATCTACGTAAGAATCGGTGCATGGACGCAGACTGAACCGTCTTTGGAGGGGGGGGTCTTAAATCATGGATTGAATTTCAGCAGGTCAGCAAACCATAAAAAGTTCAGCATCTAGAGGCAGATAATTAGTTAACGCGCAATAGACTGACATATGAATTGATTGCTCGGTTGGCAAATGTAGGGGTAGAAAATGATGATGTGATGAGCATTGTAATTATCTACTGTCTGGGTGTTAATATATTGTTAGAAATTAATGGAGGGACTTTGTATAATTATGTCTAATGTAATAGAAATGTACTGTGATTCTATATAACTGGCCAATTATAGAACTACTCAGTTAACAACAAATCACAGCTAGTCATAAAGACTATTAGCAAAGTGAGGGTAGTTGGATCGTAACGTCAATAAGACGTTCAAGCGCCAAGCGCAATCGGTACCAATGCGCGCCGATACCGAACGCGCTTACTCTTTTATAGGACTTTGATGACAGCTAACAAGTGACATTTGCATAGAAAGATGACATTCAGAACTTGTTAAAACATGAAATCACAAAATGTTGCCGACAATATCTATAGTATGAAACAAAATGAAATTACACAAAAAAAAGTATGTTTAAGTATGTCTATCAGCTATCTAGTGTCCACAATAAAAGCTTTGCTTAGTTTAGGACTAGATGGCGTTGTGTTAAATGTCCGAGAATATTTATTTATTTTTATATATTCAGCGCGGCAATGTAGGCGTGGTGTTTACCTGCGAGATGTCGAAGGAGGGCGCGCCGAGCAGCTGCAGGTCGGCGTCCAGCGCCGCCAGCCCGCGCTCGCCGCACACGCGCACCGCGCTGCACATCTGCCTGCAACACGCACATACATCCTTATACCGGCGCCACACAGAATTGTGTTGTCGCGACACGTGTAGTCAAACTTTTCGTCTTATCGTGACTCATATTAGCGAACACGAATGCCCTTTGCTCCGCTGTCGGTTAACTTTTTTTTTATATGAGAGCGGGCAAACGGGTCACTTGATGGTAAGTGATTGACGCCGTCCATAAGCACCCGCAATGCCAGAAGCCTCGCGATTGTGCTGCCGGCCGTTTTAGTGGGAGTAGGTAAACTGCCGCACATCGAAGGATTTTGTCGCGACAAAGTTGAAATGAATGAATGAAATGAAAATAACTTTATTGCACATAAAAATGAAAGTAAATAAAAACACAGAAATAAAACAATGACAATAGGTGTGCGATAGGTTACATAACACGCGTTTTATTTGACTTCATTAATCATGGATTGGAGTAACGATAAGAGATAAGAATACATACAAAATTATGAAACTGAGCCAGTTTTATGGAACTGTTTTTTTTTATTATTTTGTCAAGTTATAAAGATGCCGTAAATAATAATTAGCCGCCATGTAATACAGCGCGATCCCCTTTTCCATAGTTCCAACAAAATGAATTATGACGACGTCGTGATAATCAAGAATGATTATCACGACGTAGTGTAGAATTTTTTTGATATAACCAAGCATTTCGCCATGGAACGAACTCGAATAATAACGTGACATGACAAATACGAATCTTCAGTATTAAGAGTAGCCGTAGCATTAGTGAAGTCCCATGGGGCACACTGATCGTTTTTTATTTAAGGGCAAGTAGGCGATCACCCTTCGGCCCTCTGCCAGACCAAGGCTTTTTTTTTCTTTGCTTCTCCATCGGGGATCGTCCCCAGAACTTTTCGGTTGTAACCGCATTAACTATGAGCCAACAAGGTGTTCAGATTAATCGTTACAATGATATAAACATATAGCTATATAGATAGAACAGCTAGTAACTTATGATTGAAACTTACTCGCTATCTTCGCTATGAAACACGCTGCCATGCAGGAACAGGTCACTCCGCACCATGTAAATATTGCTCTCCGAACCCTCTGACTGTTCCACCTGAAAACATTTTACTTAGTAACTGCACAGATAATATAATACTATACTAGTACAGATGCCCCATCCCATACAAGGTTTTTGACTCGTCCTAAGTTGGCAAAACCTTCGGGCGCCCGAACCTTTCATTTCGACCCAATAGATGGCGGTTTTTCTTGACTGTGTTTCTGGCTTTCTGCGTGCTGTCGTAGGTCTGCCACCCTCCACCAGATATCACTAGTCGCTACTATAGATTTTATCTTTATAGTTTGCGCATGAGTATCGTTATTAAATTTCACGTTCATTTTAGTATTATATTTTTTATAAGTGGTGTGTATCTATCTATAAGGTATTTTTGTTTGTTGCTAGGAGGCCATTGTGATGTTTTTATTATCTCATTTTTGTTTAAATACAACTTACTAGATTCGTGGAGTTGTGTCAATTGGACTCTTTCTTATTGTTTTATGTAGGTTTAGGAAAGACGGACGATACATAATATTTAAAATGTCG
>LQNK01000075.1:33515-66594 GCA_001586405.1 Phoebis sennae
TATATTATAAGTGATCACCCCGTAACTAATGAACGGATTCTAATAAAATTTCGTATACAGATGGGATATTAGATGGTTTAGGCGATATATATACTTTATATTTATTGATCTATATAGGCACCGATTTTCACGCGATAATAGCCGCAAACAGTAGCTAGTATTGCCATTAAACCTTGTATAACAATGCGAATGAATGGCATAACTTATATGCTAAACCAGTGCTCACCATGAACATATTATTCGGCTTCTTCAAAATCTCTTCATTACTGACATCTGGAACAGGATCATCCGCATCATTTGTGTCTTCTTTCCGATGCACTTTCTTCATATGGGTGTAGAGCGAGCTCATGTTTGTAAACGTTTGTTTACATTCTGAAAATTGACCATGAATAAAAGATGATATTGCATTTTGGTTAAAGCTAGTAAATTTAATGTCAGTGAAATATGACATTTTTTTCTAAATCTCGCGGTGTGATGTAGCCTCGGTGCTTCAGATGCATTCAGAGATTCGTTAACTTACAATTATAATACTTAGTACAGAGTACGAAATTACTAAAAACTATCGCGGACATGTGAACTGGATACTGCATGCTGCAATGCATTCGTACGCATATCAATCCTGTATCCGTATAAGCCAGTATAGTCCATTGAAAAAAATTGCGTCCTCTGAGAAATGCATACCGCTTTTCTACAACCCAGCAAACTTAAATTTAAGCTTTCACAAACCCTCCCTAGACATCTATAAAAAATGCGTCCTCTAAGAAATATCAATTGGGCCAAGCTTGCACCGGTGTAATTACCATCCCCCAGTAGAAGACCGGCGTGAAGCAGTATTGCACTGTGTATCGTACGGTGAGCTTGTGTCCGGAGGCCTGTATTTCCGTCCTATTCCTCTCCCATCCTGTTCTACTTCTCTCCTCAACTTCCCATCATTAATCCTCTCCTTATTCTTCTCCCTTCCTTCAAGCTCTCAAGGCATCTGCGACACTCTTATGTAGCAGATGTTCACGTTAGTCACTTAACATCAGGTGAACCGCATGCCCCGCTTTCCTGCTTTTACATTAAAATAAAAACCCTTAAACAGTCATCTGCATTATCTTTAAATACTAAAGAATTGAATACTAAAAAAATGAAAGGCCAAATAACGTATCATTTCAACGGCCTAGTATAGTAGTTAAGGCAAAATGATGACAATGATAATGACAATGAAATCTCAGTAGCAGCCCTGAGTCTGGAAGTTGGCGGAGCTGGAACACCCCCGTGCCTCGGAGAGCACGTTAAACCGTCGGTCCTGCGCCTGATCTCTCTCCGGTCGTGTCGGTCTGCCGTCCCATCGGTTTATGAGAGTAAAGGAATAGAGTGTGTTCGTACGCGCGAACCCAGGTGCACTCACTTGTGCACTATAATATCTCCTGCGCAGCTGGCTAGTCTCGGTTGAGATTGGCCACCATGGCCGAAATCGGTCAGGGGAGCTATTATTATTATTATAGTAGCTGTTAAGCTTATCCATCGCGACCGCAGTAGACGTAGACGTAGGTGTGGCGTACCTGCGACGGGACAGGCGTGCGGGTGCGGGCGCGCGGCGTGGTGGCGCGCGGTGTGCTCGCGCAGGTGCTCGCGGCGCAGGAAGGCGCGCCCGCACGCCGCGCACGGGTGCCGCCGGTCGCCCGTGTGCCGCCGCGAGTGGCGCAGCAGCTTGCTCGCCGTGCGGAACGACCAGCCGCAATTCTGTATCATTAATATCATTGATAGATTGTATTATGACTTCTTGGTGGAAATGCATTTTAAGTATTAAATAAAAATATTTTTTTTTACACCACTATTTCTTCACACTTTTTATTTTAAAACTTTAATAATTACAACCGGCTTCGAGAATTCATCATCAGGACTATCTGAATAAAAGTCTTTAATTCAATACTATATAAATAAAATTAATTATCAAAATATAGGAAGAAAAAAAGTAGAAAAATTTATTCAGTGTAAGAATGATATACCAGTACATGCATATTTCTGATAAATTTGCTTTAGTGAAAGTGAAAAGTAACCGAGAAAAACTTTAAAGTCAATTGCAGTTCTATTTAACAAAGAGATATTAAATATTGTATGAATGACTGTGTGTATATCTACTAACATAATCATATAATCTACACTAATATTAGAAGGAAATATTGTTTGTTTGTTTGTTTGGTGGTAATGAATAGTTTCAAAAACTACTGGACCGATTTAAAAAATTCTTTCACCAATTAAAAGGTATATTATCTACAAGTAACAAAGGCTATATTTTATAATGGTACGGGAGCGAAACGGCGCGGATCATCTAGTATATCATATATACAGATTGTGTACTCACAGAATGACTACAGTTAACGGCTGTGAGCACATAACCCAGCCCCATCAATATACACACAGATCATGCGTACTCACCGGGTGACTGCAGTGGTAGGGCTTGTCGCCGGTGTGCGCGCGGCTGTGCTCGCGCAGGCGGCACGGCTGGCGGAACACGCGGCCGCAGCCCGGCCACGGACACGCCAGCGTGGCGCGCGTGCCCACGGCGTGCGAGCGGCTGTGCGCGCGTAGGCCGGACGCCCAGAAGAAACGACGATCACATTCCTCACATCTACACATATAGAATAAACAAAGTTGGTGAAAATCTTATGCCCATCTTAAAAATCATTTCCCAACTATTAAATAATTTTTTCATATACTTTATACTTTGTATTGATACTTCTTGATGGAATTGCATATTACTTAATTGATATAGTGGAATTGAAAGTATAAAAATGTGTTTGTCTTTAAATAAAAGCAAATTTTTTCACTTCAAGCATCCTTTGAGTGACTTGGTTTATAATTATAGGTATACATATAGCACCAATATAATGATGTTCTATGTAAAGAAATCAGTAATTTTATTCTGTATTTTATTTTAATGGTAGACTTTGGATTCTCACTCTTGTATTTAAGTTTAAATAAGCTCTTACTTATATGCGGCATCATCGGGTGGATGTTCCTCATTCAGATGCTTTATCAGCTCCCCCCTCACTTGAAATATTCTCCCACAAGGCACTTCCTGACCACCAGCATCTAACTTTTTCACAGGGCACTCCAGTGTTGTTTGTCGAGGCACTCTGCATTCCTTGTTATGAGTATTTCTATGTTTCACTAATTTCTGTTCACTTAAAAACTCCTTAGTACAATTTGGCTCATCACACTAAAATATACAAAGGATTAATAAGGAAAATTTCATGTGTAAAACTCAATTTACTTAAAAACTATGCAAACATACAAATTCAGCAATGATAAAAAACATTTAATCAATTTAAGAATTATTTGAACTAGACTAAAATTGCTTTTCTCTATGATCTTTCATACACTGAAATTTAAATGCAAACCAATAATATATCAAAAAGCACAAGCATAATATAAAAGTAATAGTTCTAATTAATTTGCAGTATGATACTTCATTAGAGTAGTCTACCTTAAAACGCACTGACTTCTGGGTAAGATCCTCAATAGAAAACTTATGGCTTTTAATTATAGTAGGCATTTGTGCATAGTTATCTATGGTGCCATGTATAGAGGACACCGCAGACAATGGCACCATTGTGTTGACAACATCAGACTTCTGCTCTAAATAAAAATCTTCCTGGGTCGCATCACCTGTATCAATTTTTAATAATTTTTTTGAACTTATTAAAAAAATTTTCAATTATAAAGCAATTTATTTGATAAATTCTCAATGCAGCAAAGGCTTTTTATTTGTTTATTGTAAAACACTAAAAAGGGATACTAGGAAAAAAAAATAAAAAAAAGATAATATTAACAGCATAGTAAAATTCTACAATTGTTAAATTATTGGAAAAATATTTAATAGAATAAAATACTTACATTGCTCAATAATTAATCTGTTGGAATCATTAATAAAACCAAAGCACAATTTGTCACTTGTCTTAATAATTTGACTTCCCACATCTTTTTTTGCTGAAGTAACATTAGATGTCAGTGGCACATTCTGTAAGGAAATAAAACACATTTTTAAAACTATACATTTTTCTAAGATAAAAATAAAAATAGTTCAAATTATTCAATTTAATTTCACTAACCTGTTTTAAGGTATTGTCAATTAGGAATGAATCAATGTTTAATGACGATTGAACCAGGTCTTCTTCATTTCCTAAAAAAAAATATAAATAAAACATATGAAAGCACAGCAAACATAGTTGGAGGGTCTGCCTCAAAAAAAAGTTGCCAATTTTAATTCATATAATAAAAATACCAACAGGGAGGAATTAAATACTGTGTGTAGTAAATTACTAATATATTTACTATGATAACTAAAAAACAGAGATGCAAACATCTACAAACAAATTAGGTAACAGGTATCTTGTGTGTGACTTATAATTTGCTACATTTTTTATGACCGCAGCCCATTAACATCTACAACAAAGTGTTGCAGATGCCTTGCCACATGCCACTTGCTATATCACAAGAATTTAATTAATAGTAAGCAATTGGCACCCAATATGGATGTAACATTATAAAGGCAAATAATATTTCCCTACTATAATCCATTTATGATTTATCAGTTAATAACAAATTACGAGTCTAGTCACAATGACTTTACTATAGTAAAGTTGAGCTGATCTGGTCTAGCTGGGTTGACATCAATAAGATGTTCAAGCATGCAAATTGGTTTCAATGAACCCAGGTACTAAACACACCTAATCTTTTAGGACTATTATGATTAATGTGTCATTTGCATAGAAATATTTCATACAGAACTTGTCAAAATATGGAATCACTAAATACTCCCAACATACCCTTAATACATTAAATAAAAATTTAAATATTACTTTGTACTAATTGTACTCACCATTGCTGCTTTCAATACTTATTTCATTAGATAACAAGCTATTTGGTCTTGGATTTATATCGCTTTCAATAATTTGGTAATCTCTTAGTATGCTGTCTTCATTGATAATTTGATAAACCTTTTTAGAAGTATTTGTAGGCTTATTGATATTGCTTAATATTTTTTCATTGTCGATTTTCGGATCACTTTTAATAAAAAATGTAGTCGGGTCTCCTTCTTTTAGGTTGAGAGAATCCAAAAGTTCTACATTTGTTGTCGACTTCAACACAATAGCCTTGGGTTTTCGTCTTAATATATTTGGCTTCTGAATTTTTTTCTTAGACACGCTCTTATCGTGTGAAACAAACATGTTTCTTCACGCACTTTTCATTCTTATAAACATAAACTTAAAATATACACAATTGCAAAAACACATTATAATCATTGAATAAATCAAAATAAATGAAGTTGATCTCACTGATTGTACGTAAATCAGTAAAGACAACAAATTTTTTAGTAAGATACCTTGATTGCACTAGTGAACGTGTATTTTAATATTTTTATTTAATTACATTTTTGATTGTACATTAAAACATTTTCAGATTTCTTGAAGTAGAATACAAATCACAACATAAATCACAATAAGGTTATGATAGAATAGAACCACAGATTGACGGAAAATATTTAAAATGTCATAATAATTAAGACCTGTCATGATAGTTCATGCATGTATCTATGCTTTAAACTTAAATCAAAAAACTTATTTTAAACCAAAGAAAATACTAATATTGTTATATATGTAACTAAAAATATAAATATAGCAGAATTATTATGAGTACACCGATGATCAGCTAATATTTAGTTCACCACCAAAACAAGATATGCGTGTGTAGTTAATCTGTGCAAATGTCACCATCACAATCGAAAATCCGCATCCGCAATCCGCAAATCAGTATCCGGTAGTCCGTGGTTGTATTTTGAAAACAAAATAACCTCATGCTTTTAATGATGATTAAAGAATATTACTTCAAAATAATCAGAAAATAAAAAAGTTTTGCAGCAATTTAAGTGACCGTATTAATATATAAAATGGATTTATCATTGTTTAATGATATCGAAATCTCAGACCCCACATGTAAGGATAAAATTTTAATACTGTTAGACGAACTACGAACAGAAGATGAATATTTTATGGAGGTAAATTTGTATAGTTTTTCTCTCTCATTTACATTAAAGCTTCATATTATAATCCTCTCTAGAAAGTATTATAAAAAACGATAATTGAGCTTGTATTTATAATTTGGATGTTGGCACAAGCATCTAATCTTCTTTCAAACCCCTATTTACAATTACTTCTTATCTATTACAAAGCTTTATGAGAAATGTAATAAGATTTTAATTAATTTGATTGATTTAATCTGATTTATAAAAATAACTTCATAATGCACTCATGTAAAATATAGATACTTATAGATCAACGAGATGCAATGGTTGTATCTTGGGAACAGCCATGGTACCAGAAAACTGGGTGGCTAACAAGGAGATTGAATCAAAGGGATGATGACGAAAAATTCCGTGAAGATAAAATGAGCAAATATGAGTGTGAAATTATTCATAAAAATTGGCAAAAATTTGTAGAGGTAAATATAACATTTTAAGTCATATAACTTAATAGAAGGTAATGTGATGTAGTGTATCATTATAATATGTTTCTATCACCTGAAGGCGATTGTTCCTCATTGTTAAGTCACCGTATTGTACAGAAAGTTATTAACTTATTAGTGTAAGTTAAAATGGCTAACACACTGCCATTTGTCCCTATTCATTTTGGAACTATAAAAAGTTTTCTCATTTCATAATTTCATTTTTATCAAAATTTAAAAGTTGTGAAATGTGTTATTTTCCTTGCAGACATACAAGATACCAGATAAACCAATGTGTCTAGCTAGATGGCGAAATAAAGATAAAAATAAAAAGGGGCCAGAGGAATTTGTAAGACGTTTTGCCATTTCATATCTGGCCCAAAACCTAGAGCGAAATTTGTACCAAGTATTTCATTATTTTGTAGCGTCATATGCAGCTCCTAACAGAGGCAAATTCACAGAACTTGAACTAAGACTCATACAGATGTGTATTTATCATTTACCAAAGGATAATATTCAAAATGCATCCAGAATATTAAGTAGGGAACCTAGAGGTATCTATAAAAGACTTGCACAAGATTGTGAAGGTAAATATTAATAAATCTTTTTTTGAAATATTATTCTAAACATATATATTTTTAAGAAAATTATGTTCATTAATTTAAATTGGAATATTAGACATTCCTTATATATTGAAATCAGATTATTAATTTCTGTAGTTACAAGACATGCATAGTACACCCCATCAAAAATTCTAATAATTTTATATGGGTTAACCGTTGGCCATGATAGTGAGACTGCAAGGTATGGTGGTCAACTCCCAGTACGAGAGGTTAATCTTGGCCCTTGTTTTGCATATTTATAATTGTAAATCACACAATATTATCCACAATACATGCAAATACCTACAATCTCCTCCACAGATAGTGGTTGCATGTGCATGCACTATTAAAATGTAATGTTGGACTATGCAATTACAAATTTATAAACAGAATAGTAATTTTTTAATGTCCCATTTTTTGTCATTTAAATTGCATAAATCACTTAAAAACAAAAACAAACATTAAATTTTTTAGAGAAACTGCTGTTTGAGAAAGGAAGAAAGTGGACATTGGAGAGAGCAACAAAATTTTTAAAACTACTTATGGAGTATTCTGGATCATCACTTGAGGAATTAAAGTATAAGAGGTTTGATACAGAAATTTGGAAAAAACTTGAAAAGGACATGAACAAGTATTTTATTGGTCTACAGAAATTTTGGTATTACTACCTACATGTCCAACTGTTTGTGAAATGTGATGTAAAAATAAGGAAACTAAGAAAAAGGGTTTTTAAGATGTAAGTATTTTTAATTCAATTTTATTAAAAACTTTCTGTAAGGAACCAATTCAAAATGACCTCACATGAGTAAATACCATGGTGCCCAGTTAATGGTAGAGTCTACATATTTCTGATGTAAGTAAATAATAACTACCTTTTTTGTCCTTCCAGACTAAAAAAATACCCATATGAAGTATGGTCAGACATCCGATGGAAGGAAATACAGAAACATTTCCCTGATGGAATGACCCACAACTTTTTGTATGATACAACCACAAGGGTGATTAATAGCCATGAAAACTATTTAACTACGCCAATTAAAACTCTTATAGAGTATGGGTTAGAGAAGATTCACAAGGATCGAAATAAAAGACTAAAAACTTTAGCTTTAAATGATGAGGGTATGTTACAAGTTGTTACCTATTACCAACAATGTGATGATAGTTTTTCTGAAGACAAATAGTGTGTTACTTTTAGTAATAAATTATCTAAAGGAAATCAGTAAAATACTGTTATTTTTTGTTTTAATTAACTACATATTTATATCCCCACCTACAGGTAATACGAAAAATCTTGCTTGGGCTTAATTGAATATATTTTTATAATTTTGAACATAACTACTGTTGGTTTTGTACGATACCAAAAAAAACACAACAATTACATGCACACTAAATATTTGCCAAAGAAAGTTTGATAAATTTGAAAGTTCATCTGCACACCATTCCTCGGGCTTCATATCTTTTTTCGGAGCTTATTCAATTCAAACAAACAAACGACAAATCAAATCTTTTCTTTTTATAATATTACTATAGATTTTTCACTAGTTAGAACTAGCCTTAATTTGACAAGTCTGCCTCAGTGTGACCATTCACATTGCGCAAAAAAATATATACACAATATATAATCTTTTTTAATAATAACATTTATTACAAAATATTAATTGAATATGGAGTTTATATGACTAGAAAGTAATTTAATGATTGGCAACTTTTTTATATAATATAATTAGTATAGATTGTCTTATATGATATTGAACGGAAATAAGTAAAAAAAAATATATTGAATCAAAACGATTGATATTCAGAATAGTATAGCTTTTTTGTATGTGATAATTTACCCTTATACACAATCGAATGAAAATAGAAGCATCAGCAAGCATTAAAAGTAAAATAAATCAGTTGCTGATCAAAACTGTTGGATTTTAGTGAGTACCGGGGAGATCGTCATTTTTTAAAGGTCACACTGGTCACTCACGACTGATGAAATGTTAAGCCGTGTTTTCACTAGGCGATATGTCGTAGATACTTATCGCTCGAGATTCACGTAGTTGTCATTGCAAAAGTTTTGGCACAATTTCCCGCGTCATAATATGATTTGTTCACATTGGCCAATCGTAATCAGTATGTCACTCGATCAGTGTCAATATATTCTCGTTGGACCACGCTACTGCCATTTTCAGAACACAAAGCTACGCACGTTCTCCTTACTCATAGACTGTCGAGGAACAGGCGAGTTCCGTGTGTCGACGTTCACAGAGCATTAACTAGCGACAAGTTGCGCGACCCGTATCTGTCCCAAGAGAGGTCGGGCGAAATCACGTGAGACACGTGAATTTTGTGTTCAGCGACAGTCGCAGAAGAATTGTTTCCTACTGAAAACGCGGCTTTTAAGATTGCGACTGAAGGACTTGTATCCATGGTTATGAATAAATAAAAAAAAATACAATTTGAATGTTTCCCTTGACAATTCGGCAGCGTTGCCAATGTGCGGGGAATTCTCCGATTTCGTTAATGACACATCGATTGGGGAATGGTTTTATGTGGGGAATCATTCATATCCATGAAAAATACAAATAATTTGTTTAATTTTGTTGATTTTTAACTATAAAAAAAAAACTCATCCATATATTTTCGTCGTAGAAGTAGTGCAGTTTTGTAGTTATCAGAAATTCCCAAAATCCGGATCATGGTCTAAAAAAAAAACCTCATCCGTACATTTTCATTTCGTTTTCTAGGTATATATAAGAAATAAGGTAACAAATAATAGATTTTAGTGTGTGGGGAATTATAATATTTTGGGCCATATTTTTGACATTGGCAACGCTGCAATTCGACTCGGTTCATAACTCGATATTGTTGTTTTGTGTTTTTGTTTGTTGTTATTGGTGAGCTGTCAGATCGAATATTGTTATCCGTTCGTGGTCTTTTTTTTTCAATGTTCAAAAAAGCTTTGCCATCTTGTATAAAAGGATAGATATTTTATACAAGAAATTTATACTAATCACTAAGGTTTTATAACCACGATGAAGAACAAGAAGCAAAAAACATATTTTCAAGAAATAGAAAAATTACTTGATAGTGATGATGAGCTACCATGTAAGTTACTGTAATACATAATAAAAAATCCACTCGTAAAATTTATAAATACATCCCCTGTTAAATAAAGTGTTCCTTAACTAAATTAGTTCAATATTATTTAAAAATTTAACTTAAATACTTCGCCTTTTTTTAGCAACATATAATGAAGAGCCTGTGCCCCCCGCTTATACAAACGACAACAGATTTAATCCAATTGTATTTAAATGGATAAACAATCCTCAAATGCTGTCATGTCTTTCAAAGGCAGCAAACAAGGCAACTAAATTAAATAAATCTACGGAGGTTCCAGACAAAGATATAAGCACTGAAAATGCTTTGGATAAATCTTACATTACTAGTGGATATTTAAGTAAGGAAGATTTACTTTGTCTTAAATATGTAGCAGGCACTGTTTCTGATGCAATTGTTTTGTGGTTTGTAGACTTTCTGGTGCATAAAGACTTACAATCAAAATATGCAGACAAGTTTAAAAGCTGTCTTGTAAGCCCATGTAATAATGTATCTATCTTACCTAATCAAATCAAAAATAAAGAAAATGTAACCAAGAAAAGGTATAAAATTGTTGTAAAAGTATGATCAATGCCTGAGTTTTAATTAAGGAAAACTTATTTTTCTATGAATTATATGAATAGCGTCCAAAATTAAAAGATGAGCAACAAATTTTCTAGTGTTTGTAACAAATATTATTCTATATTTTCAATTTCATTTATATTGGGTCTTTGTTTGAATTCCACCACTTCTTTTCATTACATGATGACTGAGCCTGGCTATTTATGATTAATCTTTAACTACATATTTATTCTCGCACCATTTTATACTATTTTTAGTACAATATTTTTTATTTGATAATTTTTATATTCCTTGACTTTACTACATGTACCCTATTTTCTTTTTATAATGGATATGAATAGACAGAACTATCTTTAAGTAAATCAGATTATTATTTAAGATTAAGAAGAATGGCATTTTAACAATGACTATGACGATTTTAAGATCATCTATGTTTCTAAGATCATCTTAATATTGATCTCTGAATTGTGAAAAATATATTTTTGATAAAAACACATTTTTACTATTAATCACCTATGCAATTTTAAAATTTTTAAACAATATTTATAAGTCTACTGTAGACTACAGGCATCACTCATATTACCAGAATAATATATAAGCAAAATTTTTCAATTTGGATGTACTTGTAAAGTTAAGGGAAGATGATTGAAAAGATGGATATGTTTGTGATTTGGAAGTAGTTATTAAATAATACTATTTTGTGTCTCTAATAAATTCAACTTTATTATAATTAATATTTTAAAAATTTTCATCTACCTAGCTCATTATGCTAAGTTGGTTGTAACAAAATATTCAAGTGATTGGTCTAATGATATTTTTATTATTGTTTTATTGATTATATATTTCCTTGTTCTAACTGTTCCAAAAATCCTTTTGAACATCTTACTGATTGTTGATAACATTTTTCAAACCCTTTTGCATCACTATCCTGTAAAAAATATTGAACAATATAATATTTAATGTGTTATACATTTTTAGAATTTAATGAATTGAATATGGTGTACATACATAATATGGATCTCTAATAATTCTATCTCCTTCAGGATCAAATGTGCCGAATAGCAAAAGTTTGGCCTTGCAGTTCTTTGGTGCTTTAGCATTCAATGCTCTCATATTTTCATCATCCATACCAAATATATAGTCATAGTAATTAAAATCACCATTTACAATCTGAAAATAATAATAGTAAAGAGTAAGCTCTTGTAAATCTTCAAACATTCAATTCAGAATAGACATTAAAAGGACTTATACTATATACGGTATACTTGGCCAGCTTTACAATAAAATATACTTTTTTCTTAAGTTGAGTTTTGCATATACCTGTCTAGCACAATTGTTATATGGCACATTATGTTTCTTCATGGTGTCTAAAGCTCGCCAGTCTGGTGGATTGCCGACATGCCAACCGCCTATTGCAGCACTGTCGATCTCCCATTCATCTGCTTTTTTCAAATCTATTACAGTTTTCTGGAACACGCCTTCTGCTATTGGTGATCGGCAAATGTTACCTATAATAAATTAATATGTTTTTTTTTATTTACGTTATCCTGTAAATGAAGGTAATAGCACTTTATTCTATTATTATTAACATTATTCTTACCTAAACAAATAAAAAGAGCTTTTTTCTTTTCAGCTGCCATGTTAAAGAAGAAATTGATTATAATATGTTTTTTGACTTTTAAATATAGATTTAGTTTTAGCTGAAGCAAACTTTAATTTGCAACTTAATTGAGTACTTGAATAAGTAGGTAATTCCGTATCGGTATTCGGTACTTCATGCAGTTTATTTCAACGAAATACGAATTGTCAACAAATTTCAATGTCACAATAAGTCAAATATGACATTTGATAGCTTGATTGCCACTTCCAATCATATTACTATTTTTTATCATCGCTCGTAGTAGCACCGAACACGGTGCACTACCTAAGTAGTTAAGGACATTTATCCACTATTCGATAAGCGTGTCTTTATTTATTGATTCAATTTCTATCGTAAAGAGAAAATAATCAATGCATTCTCGTTCATCCCACGAAACTATAGATGTCTATTGATTTGGTTTCTTCTTTTTAACCGACTTTTAAAAAAAAGGAGGAGGTTTTCAATTCGGCCGTTTTTTATGTATGTTGAAAATTTTTTTTGCATTCGAAAGAGTAGAGTTCATGTGTGGTCCCATATAAATTTGGTTCAAGTCAGATCATCCATGTGGAAGATATTCCAAGGAACTCCTCGAAAATCAACGGAATAAGCTCTGCGGTTAAGGTTTAATGATGTATATATCATCTGAATTGTGACTAGATGATGTGATTACCCTTCACAGGACACTAAAAAGGATAAAATAAAAATTTTTGCCAAAAAATAGAACCGACTTCCTCGGTCTAAAAAGTAGAAAATAACTTTTATTTCATTTTTGTTGAAATCTATACAAAGTCGGTACCTTATCTATTTTCAATTTAACAAGATTTTGCACCGACTTTGTATAGATTTCAACAAAAATGAAATAAAAGTTATTTTCTACTTTTTAGAGCGAGGAAGTCGGTTCTATGTTTTGGCAAAAATTTTTATTGAGTGAAGAAGTTGGTTCTGTTTTTTGGCAAAAAGTTATTATTATTGTCAATTGTCAATTGAGAACTGTCAAATGTCAATATTTTAATCAATACCTATGTCATTTAAAATGTACAGTGTTGAGTGTACACGATAATTTTTAAGTCTAAAGCAATGTATAAAATAAAAATTTAAAATTTACTCTACATCTACAAACTCTTCTTCATATTTCTGCTTTGTTTTTTAAAACAATTGTGTATTAATTTAAAAACCTGTGAATATATTACAGGAGCGTGATATTATTCTACTTTCTGCAGAGTGATGTTTGAGTATTTTAATTAGTTTTATTAAACAAAAAGCACGACAGTTTTCATTTAAGTTCCTTAATTACACATAAGAATTCTAGTTCACATTAGAACAAAATGAAAAGAGTTGTAAAAACACTGAATAGTGTTGAAACAAGTTTAGTGGTTTGGGACGATCCTTTCAATGCCAAAGGGAAAGATGTGATTGTTTGTATAACTGGGAATCCAGGACTCTCCGACTTTTATATTGAATTTGCAGAGGACTTATATCAATCCAATTCAATGCCAATATGCGTAATTGGTATAGAATTTATATTCATATTATGCAGTATTAAGCTTAATTCCTTCTTAATTATTATTCTTATGCTTTTGCTTAATCTAAAATGATAAGAATGTTTTGATAATAAAATTTAGCTATGTCTTTTGTTAAACCCTAGTAAATGAAGTAATATCTTTTTATTAAATATTTTAGGTCATGCAGGTCACGAAGAAGTAATCCACGAGAAATCAAACATTTTAGAACATCAAGAACATTTATTTAATCTTGAAGGTCAAATAAAGCATAAACTTGACCTTATCAATAATAGTATTGATAAGAAAAGCAAATTACATTTAATTGGACATTCTATTGGAGCATGGCTGATAATAGAAATATTACACAGAAATTCTTTAATCATCGAGCGGGTGTCATCAGTTAACTTGCTTTTCCCGACAATACAAAGAATGGCAGTCAGTCCAAATGGAAAATTTATAAATAGTACTTTGAGGAGGATGTACAATTATGTAATAATTCTTCTTAAATTAATACGGCTTCTGCCACAATGGCTCAGTAAATTACTTATTGATATTTATATATTAATACATTCTTTACCATATCATTACTATGAACGGATTTATAAAGTTCTCAGTCCCTGTGTGATGGAAAAGGTTATGTTTTTAGCATTTGATGAAATGGATACAGTATTACAGCTTAATAGACATGGTATTGAAAAAATAAAAGATTTTACGAATGTAATTTATAGCAATAAAGATGATTGGGCACCTTTGGATTATATCAAAGATTTACAAATCTATCAGCCTTCACTTCAGTTAAATGAAGTTAATGTTAAGCATGCATTTGTATTGAAGTCTTCTAATGTTATTGCAGAAAGGGTTTCAGAGTACATTAAATCAAAATGTTAAAAATAATGTGTTTTATTTCATTCACAACTAAAATCAAATTTGTGCTAGAGTTCTTCAGTGGAGAATAAGTAAATAAAAATGTCTTATATTGTAATGACATAACTTTCTCTAACATGGGATCAAAGGCATTATCATTGAAACCATTAGAATTTCCCAGCACTGATAGATTTAATTAGGTACTATATTAAGCCAGTAAATAATTACGACGATAATTTACTACAGTCTACAAGTAATAGTTGACTACCAATAATGCCGCATTCACGCTCACGAAGTGGTGTAAGGAATGAGAGGGTAGTATTAAAATAATTATAAGGATATGTGCACTTAAATTTATTAAATTAACATACTTAACACTTTGTTACATTATATTTGAGATTGCAGTCTCTAAAAATTGCATGTCACTTCTGAAATTTGTTTCTAATATGTATTAAATAATTTGGTACAACAATACATACAATTTCATTGAAATTCTCATAAAGGAAACTAGACAGAGGTTACATATTTTTTGTTATTAAGAAATTACATATACATGGTATTTAAATTTTAAAATACGGTAAAATTATAGTTTTTTTTAATATATTTTGTTTTAAGTACCAAGATAGCAAATCATGAAAAATGTACAATGGCACTAGAATACCTGTATCAATCAGCTTGTAAGTTTTAAAAAGTAAAGTAATTTATATTATTTATCTATATTCTTAATGAGATTAAGTATTGGCTTTTATAGGATATAAATTATTAAGGTAGCATTAAAGTAAGATTACTAGTATAATTTGGAAATAATATACATTATATAATTACTCCAGTATGTCTAACTAAAAACTGTCATATAAAATACAACTCACATTTAAAATTAATATGCTTTAATATTATTTTGATGATATGTTTCTTATAATTAACCAATAGCCAAGAGTATAAAATGATGAAAAATTGATACAATGACGGAAATAAATAACATCTGTATATTAAATTATAATATAATGCCGTTTGGAAGCCCGCATTGGGAAATCATTTAAAGTCCAATTAATTTACAATAAACTTTGAATATAAATAATATGCCAATCATTTATCTTTCTACATAGGTACATAAAAGATCTCTAAGTTGTGATAATAGTAAATAATATAAATGTTATGTTTTAAATGAATTGTGCTAATTAATGCCATTTTCTCCTTTACTTCATTATAAAACTATTATTATTCATAACGATACAGTGTAAATTCATGTAGACATAATCAATATTATATATTAGATATAGCAGTTTAAAAATTGAAAATAAATTCTCCATATTTCCCAAAGGTTGACTTAATAGAATGTGCGTTGGGTTATAAGGGTGTAAAATAACATAGGAACTAGCAAAATGTCATTTACAAGAATATGGTCGCGATTAACAGCTACGAATTATTTATAATAACTATATATATGTATTATGTAATTAAAATGCAATCATCAGTACACATTCAGCCGTCAGATTATGCACAACCTCAAAAATTTAAAGAATATCATAAAACATTCATATTATCATAACACGTAACTTCGCTATAATAATCGAATATGATACATTTATAATTTTGAAACCTTACACCTAGAGGGATACAAAAATTCGTACTAATAATACTCATACATCGAAAGTGAAACACGCATACCGAACACGTAACGAAACCGAGCCACAAGTCACATAGCATCAAATAGATCACAATAATTAATTAAGTCGATACAATTAGCACGTGGTCTCGAGTAGCGGGTCGGCGGTGGCGCTCGTGTCGCGCTCAATCGAGGAGCAGATGATCTTCTGCGAGGCGGACTTGTAGAGGCGGCGGGGGCGCTCCTCGTCGTCCGAGTGCGCGCGCGGCGGCGCTGGCGGGCGCGGCGCCAGGCGCGCGGGCGACGGGCGCGGCGAGCGCGGCGCGCACGTGCACTGCGCGCGCACGCCGCGCCAGCACTCGCAGCCCGACGTGCCGCACGAGTCGCACACCACGGCGGCCGAGCGCTCCAGCTTGCCGCGCCGCGCCCGCATCCGCGGCCCCGTGTCCACGCTCACGCTCAGCTCGTCCCGCGAGGACGCTCGCGACGCCGGGTTCCTGATCCACGGATCCACCGGGTGCGGGGAATCTAGCGACGCTCGAGTCGTAGGTCGGACGCGACGTACCGCGCTTTTGAGGTCGACTTCGCTCATCTTTCTCCAGGGGTCGTTGAGTACCGTGAGCGCATCCGTTTTCGGTCTGGGATCGTCGACGAGAGCATGAAGGGAAGCGTCCGGAGAGGAGCGTTCGCTGCGGACCACTCGGGGATAGAGGGCTGTAGCGAGGTTGTGAGGCGAGGAGGGGGGTATGCGGGGCGAGGGCGAGGGCGCCGGCGAGGGAGCGAGCGAGATTGCGGGCGAGGGGGCGGGCGACACGCGCGGGCGTTCCGAGTGGGAGCGCGCGCGGGCGCCGGGCGAGCGGCCGGCGGGCGTCACGTCACTGAGAGACCGCAGGTGTATGCGTCTTCGGACTCCGACCGGCGAGTCGGTGTCGGTCACGTTGATACTAATATTATGGGCTATCGCCCGTGGACTGCGTATCTCTGCAGTAGCCTCATTATTGTCTACATTCTTGTCGAGATTGTGCGGACTCGAGGAACCGTTTACTGAATTTTTGTTGGGGCCGGCCCGGCTGGGCCCGGCCCCCGCTAGCTAGAGGAGTCTCTCTGTAGCCGAACTCGATGTGCCAGAGCTAAGTGTGGAAGCAGGATTGGGGTCTTCACCTACAAATTTTAAATTTTAAATGGCGCGCTGCAAACACAAGTTGTAGGAATTGTCTAAAAGGAAATAATAGAACAAATCGGTATAGGATATTTTTCCTTTCCTATTTTAATTAAAATCAATGATGAAGAACTAAGTAATACTGTCAAAAATTGAAGTTCAACCAAGGAATAGTCAATTTTAGACTTCATATCTTCTACCACTGACCACAAACTTATTAATACTGTAGTGTGAAGTATTCTAGACCAGTGAATGCAAGACAGTAATTCTATAATTGTACTTTTAACCAAAAATATACATGTAAGTTTGGCTACCCTGTCCTAGACTATCTAACATAATATCCTGGGTACCATGCGTGTAAAACCAGGTGCACACCTGGTAAAATATATTGTCAAAATACCCCTTAAATAAGGATACATCTGTGCTGACAGTTATTTTTTAATATACCCATTATTTCAGTAAAACCTTAAATGTGGTCAAAGCATTGCAAACATTTCTTACTCAATTAAAATAATATTTAAAAAATCTCTCATAGTCTTTGCACTAATGGTAGTCCAAACAAATAGGATAACGACTCCAATGATGATTTCCATATTATGACACCATATTAATAATTGCGAAAGAATCAATTTCAAATATTAATAGACATAAAATTAACTCCTATATTTAACAATCTGCTTAACTAGAATTTTTCATTAGCCCTGCCCATAAAAGGAACCAATTTTCATATTTTCTACTTATTTATTTTTGTGAAATACTTAATATGTTTGTTAAACTTCATCTTACCTTGAGTAGTATGGCCAGAGGCCGGCAGTCTTTGTCAGTTGAGCAATTCCACTGAAACAAACCGCTTCAGTCTTTCGAGATACTGATTGAAAAGTTCAACATCATTGTGTCCAGCCCCCTGCAAATTGTCACAAATTGCTTAATAAAGTAACAAAATCATGTTCACAAACCAGCAGTATATTCCATTTACTATACAATACAATTAAATTATATATTTTATTATTTTCCAATAAACAAGATCCTGCACTTATAAAAGTTACCAAGAAGTACAATATTTTAACTTATTTAAAATATTGTACTTCTTGGTAACTTTTATTATATAAGAATATGTAAACACAAATACTGCCTTGTTGTTCAATTATTGTTACAAGTTACAAAGTTGGAATGGAATGGAATGGAAAAAAATTTACAACATAGTTAACATTGTTACCTCAACCCATAATGGCTCAACGGCGCGTGGACAGCGTTCATAAATTGCTAGACCATGGGAAAAGTCTATCACCTCATCTTCAGTTCCATGTATTACAAGGACTGGAGAGGTGACTTTGGGAATCTTGTCAATACTGCAAGGAGCAAAAACATGTTAACAAACAATTTTCAAACCAAAACAAACCATTTTCTTAAAACTGAACAAAGATATACTTATTATTCTCATTGGAGCCAAAGAACAAAGTATCCTTATAACATTATGAAAGTTTGGATGTTAGTATGTCACCCTATTTCTGAACAGATTTTGATGAAATTTCACTAAGAGGTAGACTATTGGATTAGGTGATGGAAAAGGAATAATCTGTATACCCCTGCACATAGATTAATCCTATCCTATCACCTAATTGTGTGATTTCATCAAAAACTGGATGTAATGTGAATGAAGCCACAGGTAAAAGTTGGTCTTTTATGTTTTACTTACATTCATCTATATTTTTTGGATTCTTTGATCAATTTTTAAATTGAATTTCATAAATTATAATTTCTAAGGAACTGCTTTAATGCACCAAGTTATATTAAAATTAAAATAAGATAACAACTTTAACCAATCACTAATCATTTTCATTGTTAGAAATATTTTGCATGATAAAAAGATTTGCTATTTGCTTGTATAGTCACATTGTATTTTAAATTGTACATGAATTGCAAATAATTAAGATTATTGACATTGATATCTTGCTATGGATAATAGGGTACAAAGTCCTAAGGCAAGTTAATTATTCAATGAATTTAATTTAAATTAGCACAAAATTAACTATATGATTAAATTACCTAGTTTTATATTAAATAAGAATAAAAGTATATATATAATTAAGGATTAAAATTAATGTATCTTTAAATGGTATAAACTTTATAATTATTGACTATAATAATGAAATGATAGATTAAAAAAAAATCATTCATATGTATATAATAATAAAATTAATTTGCAAGAGTAAAATGTTAAATGTTTTCTTTTTCACATAGACCTTTTATCATCCTTATCATAATTAAATATTTAATCTTTTCATGATCTTTTTGTAAAATTAATTTAATCTTCTTTTGTGTGATTTTAAATTTGATTAATGTTTTGATTTTTGCATAACCATTATAACAATCATATAAAAGCAAAAATAAAGTCTCCTTTGCTGGACCTATTAATAAAAAACCAAAGAAGTAATGAGCAATGTAATCATGAAAAGATTATGAATTTAGGCTAAGGTCATAATTGTTATCATTTTAGTTCAGTAATTATTTACTAAATCATAATAATAAAAACAAACAATTAAGAATTTAGGAATGCTTGATCAATTCATTGAAAGTATTCAACACAATCTATTTATCTACACACATTTATCATAATTTCCTCATTCAAGTGTCTTTATGCTTTTGTTTGCAGTACAGTTTGTGTTGTAACTTCCTGAATGATAATTATGATTCATGTAAATTATATGTAAAGAAGGCCACTTACCTTGGAAATGCATCAAAAAACCATGTCCTTTTTGTGTTAGGGAAGGCGACTCGCATCCCAGACATGAGGGGAGAGTGAAGCACCACTGCACCTACTTCATAGCGGGCAGCCAGATCTACTGTTGGCACGGTACCAATACTTTGGCCATAAAGAATTATGTTCTCTGGACTTATACCGTAACGAGTCCGTAAAGCCTGCCATGCAGCATCGATGTCCGCATACAAGTTTTTCTCTGATGGTTTACCTCCACTCACACCATATCCAGAATAGTCATAACTGAATATATTACAATTTATTCTAGTACCTAAACCTAAATAAAAACTACTCATTTGTCCCAGATCTACTGCATTTCCATGTGAAAATAATATCGTGAAACGGGCGTTAGGGCTGCAGCGGACAAAGAGACAAGCAATCCTGTTCCCCCTCGACGTTCTCGAGTAGAACCCTTCTATGTTTTCTTTTTCTCGTTCTGAATACTGCCATTCGGCTCTTTCAGTGAGCGTTAAAGAGAATTTCGATCCCGTTTCATCAGGTGTAAATGCATACGTGGGTTCTGGAGGCAGGAAAGCAAGCTTAGCTGCAATTTTTCCTGGGCATGGCGGACAACAAAACAAGCAACATAGTTCACTAAAACTTAACCCGTTCATTGTGAAATTTTATATATACATCTATAAGTTAATAAAAGAAGCACTATTCATTAAATACATCGACACACTAAACATGGGCCATAGTGAAAATTAAAAGGAATTTCACTGAATTTGACAGATACACAATAATTCAGCCATTTTTTAAACGTATTTACTTTTTAAACGTGGCCTTGGGGTTCATGCTGAATGCCAGTTGTGATTTTATTATCTGTTTGAGATTTATGTATTATCTACATTTTATTTATCGAGTTGTATTTAAGTTAAAGTGTTTTTACCCTTATTTCTTAAATCAAAGAATAAGAATAAAGTTAAAGATTTCTAAAATAATGTCCAAAATTATGAAGGATTTAAGGACAGTGGATATCAATATTGTGATTTGTGCCCAAGATACGAAGTTTTTTATATTCTTATAAAAACTTCGATTATATACTTATCATATTTACGTATATAATCGAAGTTTTTCGAATATTATAATCGAAGTTCCCTTACTCTGTTTTGCGATTTCAATAAAATATTGGCTATATTTTAAAGATTATATTAATAATGAAGAGACAGACAGAAGAGTGCGGGTTGTACCATGTTTCTAACTTTTCTAGTTATTGTATCCGCTTCAAACAGGAATTTATAAATAAACATATCATATTGATTTTCTTACTGATTCTTTACTATTTAATATATACTATAGAATAACCCACTCATATATGTATGTTTAAATCGGTTAAATATGTCTATTTGTTATAGTCAATTAATTGTGACGTAATCCTGTACGTTTCTCCATAAGATTATTTATGATATGATACATCGACATCTCACCCTTTCAAATCTTGTTAAAATTGGAGAAATTTTTAAGCATTTTCTTCATCAGAAAAAAAATACATAAATTGTTGGCACAGATTATAAACTATACTAGGTGATTATAAAAAGGAAAGATCAGATTTTGAGTTTGTTTGAATTGAATAGGCTCCAAAACTACTGGACCGATTTGTAATTTTGTATGAAATTTTGCACGGAGATGGTTTGAGATCCGAGAAAGGACATAGGATAGCTTTTAACCCGAAAATCCAACGGGAATATAACCACTATGTAATGTACGAGCCAAGTAATAAAATACATCGTAAAATCGATATTTTAATAAGTTCTTTTTTATAAAATACTTTACCAAAAATCCTCTTCCACCGTTCGCGTTGTTTAAAAATCTTAAGGTTAGTCGAAAGTTAGAATTAAAACAAGGGACGATTTTACACATGCTAATAAACTTTTATAGAGCTGTGTGTACATATATTTACATAATTATATATTTACAGTACAAAAAAGCTTTAATTATAAAAGAAATTGAAACTGGGAAAACAAAGTTTTAACGGTTTTAAACCGACTTTTAATGCACTCTTGAATTTAGGGCGATAACCTTGAATTCTATGTGTAGGTACTATAAAAAATTTAAATATTCTGTTAGATTTTTTTATTATGAATTTCACTTTAAAAAATTTTGTAAAACCACATAAGATAAAATTTGGGCTGCCTGAATTAGCATTGGACATACAACTTTAAAGTTGATGATTTAAAGCGTCTTATAGACTTATATTGTATGAATTTTAAAATTTATTTTATCGGATGTTTTCCATACACTAAAATCTTTAATTAAAACCCAATATTCTAACGAATGACCTGCTTAATTCTCAATTGAAGTATAGCAACAGTAATAGGCGGGGTGGCAATAATTTTCAGGACTATAAGGATGCAAGATAACTGATATTGGCACACTGATTTGACTTGATTTACAAAACCATATAATAGGTAGTAAGTATTTAACATGAGTATTTTTTATACCATTTATTTATCGTCTGGTTCCTAATGAAGGATGTCATTCAGCTACCCAACAAAGAATTTTGTTGAATATTGAAAACAATACAATGTGCATTATAAATTTATATATTTTGTGCTCTACTATAATATTAAACCAATATGAATAATTATCAGTCGTTATTAGTTATATTTATAATTTTTAACAGACCAAAGTGTAGTGAAAATTAACATAAATCATAACATAAAAAAATTAAAATTAAAAAAATATTATCACAATGTAAATGATTCACAAGAATCTCAGATAACTTGTAGGCGGTAACTATAAAATATGTTTGTCAGTTAATTAATGTATAGGGTTTATGATGAGTTCCCAATGTCTCTAGTAATTTTTATTTTCTTAATAGAATTTAAATAGAATCTCAATTTTTATTCTTTATGTCAACTGCTTGCTCTCAAGGAAAGATTAAGTGGAGATACAGTAATGGTAGAGGAAACTAATATTATTACATAAAGTCAAGCACATAAAATGTGTATTTTCCAAAAAATGTTTGCTTTTTATATGGATTATTTCAATATATGTTTTTAAATTTTTAATGGTACGTTTAAAATTTGTGCATTAAACTTATTAAAATAGAGCAACATTTCTTTAGTGGGCCTTTTTTGAACGAGCAATACTATATGCATAAATTAGATATGATTAAATACAAATATAATTTTAGAATCTTTTCCTTGCTGCATGGCTACCACAGGATTGTGCTTGAACCAGATGCTCAACAAATAGCTTTATGGTCTTATTTTAAGTTGATATAACAATTATATTATTAAAATTCATCTCTTTATAAATAAAGTTAAATTTGGTTAGATTTTCAAGCATCTCATTTCAAGTCATAAAAAATCGGGAGTGTTCATCCTAAACATACTAGTCAGATAACTCATGGTTAAAATTAATGTTTCAGTTCTATTCTCATATCCTGTTCTCAATCCTAATCACTCACAACCTCCTTTTCATATTGCAACTCACTAACAATATGTTTAACATGAACTATCCCTTAGCTACGAAGTGTTATAATTATGGAACATTAAATAGTATTAAAATCTGATTATTGACTCTTCTCATTTGGAATCCAAAATTCTAGAGCTGTGTCACAGGTACCAACAGCTAACACACCATTTTGATATTGTAACTGTAACATAAACGAGAATATTTTTTATTTCTCAATTATAATAATAATGTATAATAATAAATTTACATTCATTTAAACTTACATACCTTAGTTACATCAACTGTAGTTGTTTTAATGCTACTATATTCCTGAGGAGGATAACAATTATATAAAAACTTAATTTCGCCCTGATCCGAACACAGTATCATATTTCCCTTGCTTTGATAGCAACCAGCAATTTTATGGGATGGTTCAACAATTGGAGTTTCTTTCCATATTTCGTGAGATCTTACATAAACAAAATCTTCAGGATTAAAAACATGTAGTGATCCTGTAGAATCCCCAATGTATATTGCAGATGAATTCCAATCAACACATACAGGGTATTGCTTTTCTTTAGGTATTTTTATATTTTGTTTGATCATTTTTCCAGCGACTTTATCATAAATTGCTAATGTTTTATCTTCACTCACTGATGCAACCATGTTTTTAAACGCACTTAGAGCTAATATTGGTCCTTTATGAGGTTTATAAAAGCTAATAGGGTTAGGTCCAGATCTCAGGTCAAAAGACAATACTTTATTTGAATATAATCCAGCCATTACTATATTATCACATGCTACAACAGATAAAGCTGTCATACCACACCTGAAATATAGAAAAGTAAAAATTAGCTAATTTTAATAAAAAAAATAATAAGTCCCACACATTCATTTGTTTTATTGAAAAGTATCCCATATAACAAACAGGATATTGTGCATATGGTAGATTTACAGGTATTATTTCTACGCTAAAAATGGAGTTACCATCAGACATTTTTAAAATAAAAATTGGTAAACAAATCAAAGAAGGATTCACATAAAATTTAATTAATTCATGAGGGTTACCTAAATGTTTCAACACAAGTAAATTCAGCAGCTAAATCCCATGCTTTCACAGTGTTATCCCAAGATGCAGAGTACACAACCGAAGCATTGTCCACATTATCTGCTGCCAGATCCCACACCCAACCTGCATGAGCATCATGCCTCATCTTGGATGGCTTGATCTCAGTATCTGGCTTCATCTCTAGAACATTCCACAATGCCAAACTCCGATCCCTTCCACCAGATATACATGTTTCACCTTTCTAGAAATATTGTAAGGATTACAAGAAAAATCCAAAAACAGCAAATCCAAGTAGTAACAGAATATAAATTAATCTATGAAATAATTTATTAAAATGTAATTTAGGCAAGAAAAAAAATTACAATTACAAATATGGTCTCAATACATACATTTAATAAAAGAACTGCATCAACAGAAGCATAGTGAACATCCTTAATAATAATGTGTTTTGTTGAATTGTCTACATCAGTCCATTTCATTTTCTCAGAATCTATTTCTACACATACTTCTTCCCAGTCTATTTGCACTTCTTCCCATACTTTCAAATGTGGTAAAGCAGGAAAGCACCCATTCATTTTATTGTTCACCCAATACTTCCATAGGTGATCATCAGCTAAAATGTCCTCAAATCTTGTACAAACCTTACTAAATGTGTATTTCAGAAAATGTGAGTCCAGAAAAGAGCATATTTTTAAAATTATCTGGAAAATTATATAGTAATTAAGATCAGTTTTCAAATTTGAGAACTTTAATAAATAAAAAAGTAAAAATTATTCAATACCTCAACTGGCATATCTGATAAAGTAGGCTCAGCTGCTTTGTAAATATCATCTTCATTTGTGTCCTTTATATATTCATTTTCTATATCTTTTAATGGTTCTCTTAATGCTTGTAGAATTTCACACATTTTAATAAAAAGAATACCTTAAAATCTTGGTTAAGAATATATTATATGATGCAGATGTTTTTCTTGCATTGGCAATGATACAACCAATTATAATAAGATTCGCTGTATAAGGCAATAGTTACTCATGATCTTATACAAGGGTAATTGACCTAGTATTTCCATTCGTTGTTTAGAAAGGCAAACTAAAGCCAGTAATCTTTTGAAACGAAATTTATTCGTCTATATACTAACCATTTAATTCATAGCTTTGTATTAATCTCGTAAATATAAAATATTGGCATTCAAAACGTTCGTTAATCTTTTGATAAAAATTTGACACCAACTCTCATCTGTAAAAAGTGCAAACATACGCTGCAAAAGTTAATTCAGACTGATAACCACAGATTAAGAATGAGAACATGGATATGAAGAACATAAAACAATTTAATTAAATTGTCTTTTAACTTATAGACACAGTATAATAGACACTTTATTTTACCAAATATAAGATTTATTCGATATCTGAATCACAAACAGTATGAAAGAGACGTAAAATAATAATAAACAAATCCGAAAGTGACAACTGACAACGGATAATTTGTACACGTCAACTGTCAAGACCATTCTGAGCACAGATTACTATCAACAAATATCAATATTTACAATCGATATGCATTTGAATTCGATTTGTATCCAACATAAACTATCTTACGTTATTTGCACGTAATGCCTTATACGTTGTTGAGCATATTATACTTGACTCATTCAGATGCTCAGAATAAAAAAATAAAATCATGCGAGAAATGTATTGATGGCAATAATGTTTAATGGTGGCAATTGTCAAATATTCAATGATGTCATTGTCAGTTCTATTGTCAATTTTCATAATAATTAAAAACATGTTGAAAACATGCTCAAGAATGAAGACTCGAGTAGTAATTAAATAGTATTTTAATTTATTAATTACAAATACCGGCAGAAAGTAGGATATTGTTTGATACGCTACAAGAAATAACAAAGCGGTAAATTATTATTAAACATTTATTTTTAATATTTTAGTAAAAGTTGTGTTTTTTCTTATAAGCTCAGGTGAGCAAATAATCAGGGATTACAATTTTACAATTAAACTTACACAGATAAGCCATAAATATGGACGAAGAACCGGGTTCATCAAGCCAATTGGGCGAAAAAATGGAAATAGAGACGGAACTAACAAACAAATTTTTGAGTGGCGAAATGTCTTTCGCTGAATACTCCAGCGAATGGTATGATGGTGAGGATGAAGATGAAGCTGAAGAAGTAGAGAAGAAAAATGAAGGTCCCCAACAGGTGGTCCAAAAACGACGTCGCAGGGTCACACGTCTCACGCCGGCCTTAGTCGGATTAATGGGTGAGGCAAATTTACGATTCGCTAGAGGGGATGTGGAAATGGCTGAAAAAATGTGTCATGAAATTATAAAACAATTACCTACAGCCTCTGAACCATATCAAACACTGGCACAAATATATGAAAATGATTCTGAAAAATCATTACAATTTTCTCTCTTGGCTGCTCACCTATCTCCTACTGATGTGAATGAGTGGTTAAGGTTAGCTGCAATCTCCAAGCAAAAGGAGAACCACAAACAGGAAATGATCTGTTACACACAAGCTATTAAAGCTGATCCAGAAAATATTGATATTCATATGAAAAGGCTAGAATTGTCAACTAAATTAGAAGAAAAGAATTGTGGAATCAGTACTTGGGTTATAACCCGAGTGAAGTGTTACCACAAGATTGTTACATGTCTTCCACCAAGTCAAGGAGAAATTATAATGAAATATGCAAGATTAGCTGCTTCCTTATATTATGATGCAAATGAGAAATTCAAAGCATATGCTGTTATGCAAGCAGCATATAAAAAATGTCCAACATTGTTTACCCTGGAAGATCTAAATATTCTTCTTGAACTTTTAATTTCAGAGAAGGAATTTGAGAAGTGTTTAGAAGTATTTGTAGCAAGCATTGGTATTGATATAGAAGCAGAGATACAGACATGTAGAAATTCTGCAAATGAAATAGAAGAACACACTAATTATATTAAATGCTCTATACCAAATAACTTAGCAGTAGACTTAAAGTGCAAATTACTGGTTTGTTTCATTCATTTAGGTGCCATAAGTCTTGTTCAAACATTACTGAATGATTTTTTAACAAATGATGTTGAAAAAGCAGGAGATTTGTATATGGATATTGAGGAAGCATTTTCTGCTGTTGGTCATCATGAAATGGCAATGCAGCTATTAGAGCCATTAGTAAAAACTCCCAATTTTGATCTTGGTGCAGTTTGGCTAAAATATGCAGAGTGTCTCCTTAACTTGGGCAGGGAAGATGAAGCTGTTAGTGCATTTCATAAAGTTTTAGAACATGCACCACAACACCCTGATGCAAGAAGGAAACTATTTTCTATTCTAGAGAAAAAAGGTTGTATTGAAGAAGCATTGAATGTCCTTCAACAAGATTATAAATATGTTGTTAGCCCTAGTCTTTTATATGAACAATGTTGTGCACTTAAGAAATATAATAGGATGCCAAAATATCTGGAAATTGCAGAAGCACTATTATACAGATCTTTAACAAAATTTAAGCATGAAGAAGAATTGAAAATAGCTTGCAGAGCCCGGGGTGGAATTGAACTGATTCATGAATTTCGCACAGTAAGGGGAGAAAGTGCATACCATGAAAGTGACTTGCACTTTGAAGATGAACCTTTTAAACTCTCACCCCAAGAAGAATGGGATTTATTCAATGAATTGCTTAGACTAGCATGTGATTTAAAAAAATATTGCACATTGCAAAGAATAACATATAGTGCAATGCTTGTCAAGGGCTTATCATCTCATAAAAAA
Organism: Phoebis sennae; assembly: GCA_001586405.1. Lineage (NCBI taxonomy): Eukaryota > Metazoa > Arthropoda > Insecta > Lepidoptera > Pieridae > Phoebis > Phoebis sennae. Next base: position 62,047 of record LQNK01000075.1, read on the forward strand.
GCTATAGAATTTTACATTTTTCAAGCAAGTCTTTTAAATAAAAATTATGTTCATGCCATGAGATATATAAGAGAATTTGCACAGAGGAATACTTCAAATAGGACATGGAATTTATTAAGTTTAGTAATTAACTCACTTGATGACACAACGCACAGTAAGTTCTTGACAAGACTTTTCCAAAAAGAGCCACATTGGGTAAAAAATCTATTTTTGGGTAATAATTATTTATTATCTGGACGATACCTTGTTGCTCTAAAATATTTTATGGAATATCATGAACAATTTCGAGAACCATTGTCAGCATTTCTGATATCTATCACAATTTTGTCAATGGCTGCCCAAAAGACTGTTGATAAACATCACAATTTAATTTTACAAAGCATATCATATATGCTCACATATAAACAGCTTAGAAAATGTGATCAAGAAGCATATTACAATATAGGAAGGCTCTACCAAATGCTCAATATTAACAATTTAGCTATTGAATATTATGAGAAAGCTTTAGCATGTGAACCTATAGCAGTATGCAGTAAACATGGAAAAATTGATTTAAAAATGGAGACTGCATATAATCTTCTCATATTGTATAAGGATCACTCACCTGAAATGGCTAGAAAGATAATGCTTGAATACCTTGTTATTTAAATAAATGTTATAATAATATCAGTGTTTTACTTGTTCTCATTTATTAAGTCTGCATTCAGTAAAATCCTTTTAATCAAATTATATTTTGTGAAAATAATAAAACAATCATTTTAGGATAAAGAAATTGGTAAAAATCGAGTAATCTAAGATGGAGAAAATACCAGCAAATGATATCCTATTTAGTGAGTTTTGTTCACTCTTAGAAGAATTAGGCAAGAGGAAAAAACACAGACAAGATCAAGACAGAATTTTAGCTAACTTCATAAATGACTTTAGAATTAATTCAGGAAAAGTTATGGATAAGAAGGTACCTATTTAAAAATCCTTTCCTTAATATTTATATAATCTTATGCTCTTATTAAAAACAGTAGTAAAGATTAAAGATAGTTTCAAGACATTTAAGTATGAAGTTGATATTTGTTTCGTAAATTAACTGATCATTTTTTTTTATTCAATTCGACATATTCTGTGATTTACGTATGAGACTTTCAAGGTTTTAGATATTCCTCAAAAATAAGAAATTGGTCTTCAAAGCCTAATTTTGTTAAAAATATTTTTCGTTGTGTCGATTCTATTTAAATATAGAATTTTATTACAGAATTCTACATTTTACCCAGTTTTGAGACTACTGTTACCAGATAAAGACCGAGAAAGAAATCCATATAATTTGAAGGAAACTAAGCTTGGAGCTCTGTTAGTTAAAGTGCTATCATTGAATAAACAATCCCATGATGCCCAAGAACTTCTCAACTTCCGTTCAGTGCACAACAGTGCTCACGACAGCGACTTTGCTGGTGTTGCGTATTTCGTATTAAAAAATAGAATGACCCAGAAAACATGTAACTTATCAATAGGAGACATCAATAGGGTGCTTGATAAAATTGCTACAGCAGAAGTTGGAAATAAAGGGCGTAAGTATCTTTTATTTTTACGCTTCTTTCGACATGTACAAAAATTAAATTGGTATATACTGTACAATATACTGACTTTATGGAAAAATATGTTTTTAATAATTTTTACGAGGTCTGTCTATCCTTCTATAAATTGCTTTCATAAGTTCAAACTTTTTTTACCTCAAAAGGTAACGGCGAATTCTATTCAGCGATTTCTAATACTCGATTAAAGATTTTTCTCAAATAGGGAAGGAATTTCATGAGAAAAAATTGAAAGTCTTCCAAATAAATTTTACTTACTCTTACTTTCAACATTGCAGCTGTCTTAGATGATGCTTTTAGCTTTGTCATAAAAAGTCTAACATCGGAACAGCTGAAATGGTTTTTGAGGATAATTCTAAAGGATTTAAAACTCGCCATGGGCACGCATAGAACTCTAGGCGCTTTTCATCCTGATGCTCCTGAATTGTACGATAAATGTGGGAATCTTGGAAAGGTAAATTAAATTTGTTGCATAAAATATTTTCTGCAGTTGAAAATAAATGTTCTTTTTAATCATTTACAATTTACCGTGAAAGTAAAAGTACTTAGTTTTAAACCCAGTTACCAAATTTAAATTATGTAGTTTATCAGTTTATTATTCCATGCTCTGCTTTCAAAAAATCTCTGTATAAAATTTCATTAAAATCGGTCCAGTATTTTCGGAGCCTATTCTCTTCAAACAAACAAAAAATCAAAGTTTTCCTCTTTATAAGTTTTATTAGGTATATATTTTTACTAAGATACTTCTAAAAATTCGTTGACAAAATATCGCATGTTAGAAATTGTATCATAATTATGTATTGGAAATGAGGATCATTAATTTTAAGTTAATCCATATCTAGGATTGCGGAAATTCGCGTAAGATTTAGGTACTATATAGAATCAATAAATATGTATCTAAAATGCTAGTTTTAATATATATTTATACAGGTATGTGAAGACTTAGCTGACGGCGACACGCGTCCCATAGAGTTGGGGGTGAAAGTTTTCTTTGCAGTGAGCCCCATGCTCTCAGAACGGCTCGATATAACACGCATCAATCAGTTGTCTTCAAATAAAACGTACCAGATTGAAGAAAAATTCGATGGGGAGAGGTTTCAGGTAACCATTTTAAAAAGAAATAATATATTACTATGATTATTTGTATTTTTTTATTTTCATTTTTTAGTTTTCTACATGTTAAGTCCTCTATCGACACAGTTCCCGCATACCATCTTAAGGGTTCAGGGGTGGCTGAAAAACAGCTTTGCCTGGCACTGATCTGCCAGCGAATGCTGAGCCATTTCCTTTTGTCGAACCGTTTTTTACATGCAATATTAATTTTATAACATGTTTATGACAATAAAAGAATTTTTATTTAATTTTGTTATACAGTTTAATTATTATCCGTGTTATAAATAGAGATTCCTGTATTTTCCTGTATTCTTGTTCTTTCTACAAATATTATTTTAGATACATATGGAGAACGGCGTCTTTGAATATTATTCAAGAAAAGGGTTTACGTATTCGGATAATTATGGTAAAACTTATGATTCAGGACTTTTAACGCCACATCTAAAGGACTGCTTTACGCCTAGTGTAAAAAGTTTCATACTAGATGGAGAAATGATGGGGTGGCATAAGGAATATCAATGTTTCGGTTCTAAAGGTATGTTATTCCATTTTTTCCAATTTGACCTATTTAAGACGTCTTGCCTTGCTTATTTAATTTTTAGCAGTGATATATTATATTTCTAAAGTCATCATGTCAGTCATGTTTATTTGTCTAAACAATGTCATTTTATTTGCTTTAGGAATGTCGTATGACATAAAAAAAATTACGGAAAACTCAAAATACCGGCCTTGCTTTTGCGCGTTCGACGTCCTCTATTACAACGGGCAGTCTCTGATTGGTCCGCCGGATAAAGGCGGCAAAACGTTAAAGGAGAGGCTACAAATATTAGACTCGATGTTTGTTGATGTCCCTGGCATTATTTTGAGAAGTAAGCGACAGATTGCGAAGGAATTGACGTTAGTATAAAATATTTTTTTTTATCGTTTTTGTATGAATTTTGAAGTTTAAATTGCCCATAAAACATGTTATCAAGTTGGTATAACTCTTCATGAAAGTTTTTTCCTTATCGGATAATAAGACATTTTGAGGTTCAAAATCCTAAAAATTGGCCAATTTTATCGTTAACTAAATAAAAGTAGAATATTTCCTTATAGTGAAGACGTGTTAACCGCTCTGAACAAGGCGACAGAGAACCAAGACGAAGGCATCGTGGTGAAAGACGTCGATTCGTATTACATCGCCAACCGGCGCAACGCGGGCTGGTATAAAATCAAACCTGAGGTAAAACACAATGTCATTTAATTAATTTTTTATTATAATTTCATAGATTTTGAGAATTTATTTTACAGACTATTATTTCTCAATGTGTACAGTTTATTTTACTTAAAAATATTAAGAGATGCAAGCACGCGCAAGTCATAATAAAAAATTATGTTATATATTATGTATTAATCTATCTATTATATGTATTCCTACAATTAATTGTCTTTTACCTTAAACAATTAAGTAAAATAAAACGTAAATATAAATTAAGTGATCAATTAAACTTAGATATAAATAATAGCCGATTTAACATTTTTTTAAATAAATCCGCCTTATCAAAGATTTCTTGTCGTAAAAAATGTAAAATGATGTCCAGTACACGGAGGGGACTATGACGGACCTGGACCTGGTGGTGATCGGCGCGGACGAGGCCGAGAACAAGCGCCAGGGCAGGGCCAAGAGCTTCCATGTTGCGTGTTTGGATACTACCGGTAATTTCTTTTTAAGATTAAAAAAAAGAAACGCCAGGAAAATTTATCGATTTAAGTTTGGGGTATATTTTTTCAAATATTAGCAAATTACTTTCATTAACTAGCGCCCGAGCTGCACCTTCATTTGAAAATCGCCTATTTCACCCCCCCCCCTATC
>LQNK01000075.1:75094-89219 GCA_001586405.1 Phoebis sennae
TTTGGCCTATGGCGGGCTCTTAATGGCTTTGAATATTTTTTCAATGGTACATTAAGGCTCAATAGCAATTATTGTTTAATATTAATTTGCCTCGACACAAAGTCACAAAATGTTTGTCATAGAGTGTTGTTACGTTACAGAATACTTTACGAGAGTAGGAAGATATAAAATCCTGCACTCCCCTTTATAACATCCACTTAGCAAACATTGACAAAGCTCTATCTCTCCCAATTTTATGCTTATATAGGTATAATTAAATTATTAAAATATGTATTGATTTAGGGAACATCCAACCACCAAGCGACCCAGCTTGGTCGGAGCGCGTGCGCAAGCGCCGCACGTTCGCGGACGCAGCATTAGAGCGCGACCTCCCACCAACTCCCTTCCCCGAGCCAGCCCCCGCCGCGCTTCTCTGCAGACATTTACTAGCAGCCCTACTGACTAACTACGCACCACAACCTCAGCCAAGGCCGAAGATTTCGTTTTCAATCGAATCTATCATAGGCGTTCAATAGATTTAAGTTTTTTTTTAACTTTTATACGGTATTACAGATAGTAACTAAGTTGCGACTTTTCATTCGATACATAAATTCATCCACGAAGACACGACCCACTATTATTTTCAATCATTGATAGTATATGTATGCAAGCTTTCCGCTTGTGTGAAGTTTTATAGGTACACACTCATTACTCATGTGTGCACACGCACACAAAAATAAATGGCCTGTCAGGACAAACTATTGCGATCATAGAAAAATGTTTCAAATTCAAAAATTGGTGGGGCGCGTTTTCGTGGATGGCACTATCAATACCTACGAAGTAGCAGTATTCGTTATCTAAGAATAGGCATTTATTGCAGATTTTTATCTTTATTTTATTAAAAGGACACCCGAAAGATTCGTCTATGTATTTTAGAAATGATTGAATCTTCCATCGAGTCTCTCTATCGAAAACAAATATACATAGTCTTTATTGTAAGCAGGATAATTTTAATTTAATATTAAATATACTATGTTCTATAAAATAAATGTGTAACAAAATCGGACGAGTATTGATTTAACTTAAATTATTTTTAGAAATGAACAAGCACAAAAATAAAGAGTCTAGAACTCTAGTCGATTTTATTTTTAAGTGTTTAAGCAAAGAATCAAAAATATTAATTACGCCTTTGTTAATTCTAAAATGCAACCCCGCGTTATCACACGCGTATATATCATGTTCCAAACTCTCTTTGCACAAAATTTCGCATTAGGAAAGGATTATTAGAGGACACAATGAATAAAAGTCGGATAATCGAACAATGAGTGCTTTATTAACGAAATGTATGGTAAAAGAATGTCTATGGTGAGGTCAATGTATACAACCAGAACTTACATTAGGTACTAAATATTTAGTGTAGCGCACTCGCAGTGACGCGTTATGTACAATTCCGACACAGTGAGTACAGAATCTAATTTCGACGATAATACAAATGAGAATTTAGAAAGCATGTACAAGAGCACTACGAAAATAGAACACGGACTTATAACACAAAATAGATAGCTATAGAAGTCAATCTCGTGTATGATCCTAACTCATTTTTCAAACCTCCGCTCGGAGTTCGCGCTGGGGTTGTTAATTTTTGATATGCAGAAAAAACTATCGCTTTAATGGTCCTCGTAACTAGTTATTTGATAAATTGTTGTCTATAAAACAGGTTGAGCAGAAATATTAACTAAAAATAATAAGTGAATTTTTTATATTTGTACAAAAAATTACGGATGCGTTTCTCAAACGCATGACATACCGCTTGTAGTGTAGTGCGCGTTGCATGCGCGCTTCGTGTAAAGTTTGACTTCTGTATCCTTCTATTTTGTGGTTATAATTTCGTCGACGCTTTTACAATTTGTATCCTGCGTCATGTTGGTACGTTTTTTCGTAGTACTACGTAAATGCCCAGTTAGGCCTTACGTAGGAGGTAGCAATGAGCCGTCACACGAACGCACTGTACTCACTTAATTCATACAACGTTGAACAATCACGTCTTCACTACAACACAATACATGCAAACGGGATACATACAGATATGACAGTAATTTACTTAGAACAATTAAACGATATCAATAAATAGAAAACGATGAAAATACTTTATAAACGTTACAAATACAATATGGATATCAAAATAGATACGTAAGTACGATTCATATAATTTGGCTCGACGATGACGAATATAAAATACATTATCTAGGTACATTAAAAAATTGAAAGCATTGTGAGTATTTATGCGACTATAAGCGATTTTAAATTAAATTTTCCATAATCGTATGGATTGTTTTTTGTAAAATATCTAATCCAATAATTTTACGCTACGTTTTACATCAGTTGCGTGATGCGCTGTCAACTGTGCTGCAAGTTGTACATATGCGTGGAGATATACATACATAATGAACTAATTGTAACATAAAATATATCTAAATTAATATTATACAATGTAATGTTGAGACTATCTTTTACACAACCGTAAAATTCTTGAATATACACATTTGGCAATTTCATCCATTGTTAATTAAATATAGATATTATTTTCAATGCAATGTATCTGATTAGTTGACGTGGCAAACAATGAATAAGAAATGCAATTTTAAACTGAAATTGCCACAGCGTGTACGTAACAAAAATAATTTTTAATGAAACGAAAAAATATACAACAGACGATTTCCTGTATTCAGAATGAAAAATTTGAAACGTTTATCGATACTATAATATACTACGATTACACCCTTAGGAAAGGAATCGTGCCTTACGAACGCCGTACGCTCACTCACACATTCACGCACACTTAACGAGCTATTATCACGGTTTTTTAGGAAAACAAAATCACTACAATAAAAATATACATTGACAAAATCTAATAATCTTAAAATTAAATTACAAGGACACCCGTAAGATTCGACGTCGTGTTCGATTCACTTAAACAATAATGCAAAGCCGCGCGCTAAATGAATTTCGTTTAAATAACGGGTAATATTGATAAGGTTAACTGGGATGTTGACTCATATAATACTACGTTTAATAAAAATAAAACGAAAACTAATGCAAAATAGGAAATCCGAATAATTTTGTACACTAAAAGTATGGTAATATAAAGATTAAATACATTATACGTTATAACGCAATCAGACACTTTTTAATTAGAATTTTCTACTCAATTTTAAATTTTAAATCATACTGTCAAAGATATCGAAACACTTATTTTAATCACCTATTTCAAAGTACAAAATGTTTCAATTTTATACAGAATAATGATCAACACCCCAATCGGAAATGTAAGAACGCGTCACGCTTTGTCACTTACGAACTGTGAGCTCTCGTTCGCACACTACACGGGCTTCGTTGGCACATCACAGGGAATGGGGACTAGACAGGACTCGGGGGAGGAACCTTTGAGGATATACGGGACGAGGACTTTTAAAGGATTCTTTTTATTTATAACGCTCTAAATCGCACAGTTTCATCGCTAAAATTGTTTACCATTTTTAGGATTTTTTTTAATTCTGAAACTGTGCCATTTAAATACGAAACAGTATCGTATTTGAATACAATACTCTATAGCAAACAAAACTAAAATCCAAATACAATGACATAGTTTTTAAATTAAGCCCCTAGGAATGTTTAAATTGTATCCCCGAAAAAGTATCGTTTTCCGCTGCATTTCTAATATTACTAATACAATATTGCAAAATAGACTAATGTTCTTTTGAACTACTAAATTTCAGACATCATAAAACAAGTCTCCTTTTCTTAGTGTTAATTTCAAATGTTCTCCATTCATATTTTTTATCATCTTATGTGACAATGTAAATAAAACTTACATAGAGACAGTTTTGTGCATTGATTCAATATAATTTTGAATATTTTTGTAGACAAGTAGACATTTTGGAAGATTTAAACTAATCGTTAGTATTAATTTAAAGAAAGACAGTTAAATAAACACTGAGAAAAGGAATCTATAAAGATTACTATCTGAACTTATGACGTATAACAAGTAGTTAAGTCAGACTTTTTAGTTTTTAATATAAAACAAAATGTCACAATTTAATTGCATATAATTATAGTAATATACAACGAAATATAATGTATGTACATATACATAATAATATCTATTTAAATATATACACGTAAATAGTACTTTATATCAATCATACGAGTTGATCACTCGATTCAACAGTCGAAATGAAAACTTGGTTTCACTATTTAGATTTAGAAATGACCGAGTCTATTGCAGTAACTGTGGTAGGAACTTATTATGTTTCAACTTTAGTACGTGTCATATTTCTATTTCCTAATTGATTATAATAAAATGTATACAAGTTTACATCTCAAGTACGAATCTCGTGACCAACCCAATCATACAAACAATTAAAATAAAATAAAACGTAAAAATACTATTTGGTATATTAATATAGCAGATATCTAGCCGACACAAAAACTATCAAAGCGGTATATCAGCACGACACAGACATATAGACATACACATATATTAGTCAAAATAAACCAGTCACAAATCACAGTTGACATAAATTCTCGATTTCACTAAGTCTTTGTAATTCATATTAAAATAGTTAACGAATACAATTTTTATTAAATATGTATAATATGATTTATTTTGAAGAACCTATCAAGGAAACAGATAAATGCTTTCGAATATTAACGATAAACAAATATATCGTTTGACATACGATCTGAACATGTTTCTAATAATTATGAATATCATATACATATTGGGGTAATTTGGTATATGAACACAAGTACAAAATCTATGCTGAGCAGTGAACGGTTATATCAGTCGATCAAAACGTTAGTGAAAACAATAATACGACATTTAAACATATACTGTATGTAATTTTCCCTTCTAATCATGTTCTGAAAATAATTGTGCCAAAGTCAACAAAACTGGGGGACGACAAAAATCATCTTCCTAAATAATCGCAGGCTACGTTAGCGTGCTACAATTTTGCGTACAAAAATCATAATTTAGAATCGACTCGGCGAGATCTTCTACGTCTCGATATATTTACAAATTCAACATCCTCCGAAATCAATCCACCACAGATATAATTTAAAAATCAATTCGAAAAATAATAATACATTACTCGCTCTCGGTTATCACTAGACACTAACACTAAAGTTCATGCAATTTAACACTCCGACCACTATGAGCTCGCACCGTATTTATGAGCCGAAATACCGCTTGGGTATTTACATAAGTCATGAGTTGGTATAATAGACAAAGTTGTAGTTCGTTTGAAAAGTTGGAAGGGAGTTGAGTTTTTTTGGAGGGGGGGTGGAGGTATTTCGGCTTATAAATAATGAATATAGGTGCGACAACGACTGCGATATACTCGTGACACGCGCGCACGTGTCTAAGCCCATCCCCGGCTGTGCGTTTCCCGCGGTGCCGCGACCGCACACGCAATGTCTTCCCGACCCGTGCTGACATTGGTTCCCCTGCAACGATGCATTTTACATAGTACTATATGAACACCATAGTTAAAATACACCATTTCTACATACAGAAGGTAATTTTGCTGTATGATATCTTCAGCAATAAAAGAGCGTGGGCCGAGCATTGTTACGATTGGGCCAAACTCGCCCCGATAAAATTACCACTCCTCAGCAGAAGATCGAAGTGAAGCAGTTTTGCAGTGTATTTCGCTGGGTGAGCGGGGGTTCGGAGGCCTGTATTTCCATCCCATTCTTCTCCCATCCTGCTCGAGTCATCTAACAATTTCTCATCATTATGCTCTCCTTACTTCAAGCCTTGTCGGCAACTGTTTAAAGTGTTCAGGGTGATCAGTCACTTAACATCAGATGAACCGCATGCTCCACAAGTCTGTGTTCCTTTACAACCGACTAGAAGCATGGAAATGTAGTGCACAAACACACAACCAATAAACAACTTGTAATACTTGGCAAGACAGAAACTAAACCGAATTGCCTTGTTATTCAAATTTGCAATTACTTATCGTCGGGCATAAGAATCATTAGAACTAACCTAATCTCGACCCGCCAAACGGCTCGATATAAAAGAAAAACACTTTACAAATGTTAAGTTTAATGCATGTTTTATACTCACCATAATACAAGAGTCGTAACGTCTTATATGCCGCACATGGCGGACAGCCTCGCGCTGAGCTGCACGGGGAACTGATCGGTGAACCTGCGCCAGTTCTCCTCGCCCACCTGGTTCTTGAAGCCGTGCAGGATCTTCGTGAACATCTCCTTGAGGTCGTCCTTGGGGTGCGACCAGGACGCCACCGCGTCGCAGAAGAACATGAAGTCCGGCACCACGCCGCCGGGGTTCACCTGTATCATCTGACAGATGCCGCGGAACGCCGAGTCCTTCTCCTCGTTGTCGCGGATGTTCCGCAGCGATGTGCACCTGTGTGATATCGCTGTCGTTGGTAATGTGGTGTGTTTTTTGTTGTACGGGGTTTGAAACAACTCTTTAATTCGTCTAGTTCATTGTGCAAAGGTCGGAAAAATGTTGACTAATAGAATATTTCATTTAAAGCATTTTATTGTACTATTAAATATTCAGTTTGTGACATCTGCAAATTAGAAGGAAATTGTTCAAGATTAAAAAAAGTCAAGAGAAAATAAATCGGGAGGGACACAGAAAACAAACGAATTAAAGAGATGTCGTAAATACTTTTTCTAATAATTTGGATTAAAAAATATTTAAAAGGATAAATAATAGTCGAAAAGAAAAACTACTTTAAGGAAAATAAAAGTTAATGGCGAAAATTAAAAAATGGTTAATGTGTATAATATTGGTGATCGATAAACTATAATGTTTATATAAAAAACACTAAAAATAATATATGCATTCCAAACTGAAAGCAAATTTGGGATCAATAATGTAGTAGAACAAAGTGTAAATATATTATTTGGTAAAATCAAAATGAAACAAAAGTGTCGCGAAGATTTGCCTTGCAGTTTGGGTAGAGTTTATACACTTTAGCATCAATATATATTTAGAAAGCGGATGGTGTTCAACACATAGAGGTAACACAGAAAATAAGATGATCGAACGTTCCCCATCCCATATATCATAAGAGTTCAAAGTGTGCTCCTTCCTGAACATATAGAACAATTATCATGCCAGCCTCAACATAAATGAGAAAATAATAAAACAATACATATTAACAAGCCAACAAACACCATCCACGATCGAAATAATACTATAAACTTATCGAATATAACAAATTAACAGTAATAATATAAAGTAATAATAAAAAAAAGTTTGACTACAGACCACTGGCGTACAAATTGATGTAAAACGGGTGCGACGTCGTGAGGGCACACATAACCTAGCCGACCGATAGTTATCGCTACGCCACGACATACCGAGAACAAAACCAATAAAACAAATCAACAAACCATTCAAAACATTTACATAATTCGACGGCAACAAATCAGTGTTACGAAGAGAAATAATTTACGAAACTTTATATACCAAATAACTAATTAAATTAAACATATATTGGACGAAAGGTGGCATAGAATGTTCGTGCAATTTTACTTTTTTAGAGCTTTATAATAATTATTATAATAGTGCCGCTTTGAGATAATCGGAAAAATTGAAATTTCGGGTTATACAGAATAGTTTTAACAATAGTAAAACAACATGGAAAATATACAACATTAATATATCTTATTAATTACTAGGTAGCTTTAGGTGAAGGTATAACATATAGAAATCTGTAAGTGGCAACAATCTAGGCCACCTTTTCAGTCAGGCACACACTTGTATTCTATTGGCACTACTTCAGTGAAAATATTTACATTATCCCCAGAAATTAAAAACAATCATTAAAATATATAACATAAAATTAGGCACGTAATCTTTGCTAGCTTCACAACTACAATTAAATATAAAACTAATTAAATTAATATAATCAGATTCTTTGTTTTTCATAAAATAGATACAATGATAAAAACTGCATATGAATTTATTTTAAACATGAAGTCAATAGTAGGATAGACCTATAAGAGTATAAATAATTACTAAATGCACAATAATGATAAACAAATATAAAGCAGTGAGGGGATTTACAACGGTTAAATATTAATATAACATAATATTAGCTATTGTTAACCAATTCGAGAAAACTGTATGTATAACATAAATGGTTGGATTAAAGTAATAATATCGGAATCCAAAATTGTTTCCCTAGCAAAATTAATTCTTATACTAAATTTTATTAAGGACATCTGTGGTAATATTTTAGTCAAGTTAGTAAAAAGTTTGGCAAAGGCATACTTATTCCCATTTCTATCACATCATTTTTTAACTTAGATACAATTTATAAAATTTAATTGAATTCATATGAATGTGTAAGTTACACAAAATATACCTCAGCCTTGTATGATAATATATTTCAATTTAATGAAGTCAATAGTAATTTCATTTATATTTTGCAAAATGGAAGATTTCTTATAATATTACTTACCTGTGTTTTCTAACAGTGTTTTGGGTGTGTTAGGCCTGTTGATAATTTCAACTAAATGACTCAACACTAATGGAATATATTTTGAAGTTTCCGGTCCTGAAAATGTTATAGTTTAAAAAATAAAAGCTAGTTAACTTGCTGAAATATAAAATATATCATTTAAATCAGAATTTTTTGTAATCCTGTTTAAAAAAAGTACATGTTTTATTTTTTGGAATATCACAAAATCTTACCTAGTTTGATGCTAATCTCGCCAATAGCCCAAGTGGCGTTATTACAAACAGAAATTATTTCTGGATTTAAATTCATTCCAAGAATTGGCAAAAAGTCTGGTATGTACGGATGAACATGCTGGAAGCATGCCTTCGTGAGGTCGCCGAGCAACGCGAATGACGACTGACGGACCTAAAATATACTTTTTAATTAATTTTAATTCAAACCGAAATATAATAATAACCCACTTCCCATTGTTAGTAAGAATAAAAGCTGCAATAATATTTGAATTATATATTCAAGAGGTTTCAATTAAGTTCTTATATAATCTGAAATTGAAAAGAGTTAATAATATTAATGTGTAAATTACATTATTAGTACTAATTGTTAGTTATTAATAAAATTTAAAAAAATAGTGTATAACACATACTATCTACAGGAAAAAAAATGTATGCATAAATGAGTATATTAATTCCCTGATGCCGAATAATGATAAATACTAAATACCTTACCAATAAACATTTTATACTGTGACTTAACTAATCAGTGCTTTATCTCTTTTTCTCTAAAAAGATTTTACATAAGTAAGAGTGAGATGAAATACTGATAAGTTATACTAGCAATAATAAAATAGCTTATCAATAAAGGAGTGATCTTTCTACTAACAAGCATGATACAAGTAAAAAATTACCTCTTGTGATAAAATAAAGAATAGCAGCATATGAAATTAAATATGTGGTATGTTCTATCATCCAGATGACAGTAAAAGAAATTTAAACAAGTGAAATATTAAGTTAAAAAATTAGATGACCAAATTGAAATGTAACTCAAGTGAAAAATGTTGTTTGTGTAAAATAAGGTACAAGGAATTCGAAAAAATCATGAGTAAATTTGACTAATGAGATCTTAAGACAGCAATATGTATTAATTGTGTAAAATGGTTGAGTACCCACATTACCAAGATACACATTCAAAGGTAAGAAACATGGTATAGTTTCAGAACATTTACAGTATATTAAAATATATTGTTAAACAAGTGCATGATATTTAGGCTGGTTACTGTAAATGACGGAACGGCGAAGTATAATATATTATACGAAAGATTTTCATCAACAAGCAGTTATAATCAACCAATTGAAACCAAGTTTTGTTAGATATGTTAATTCCACTATTATTATACATACACTCTAGGCTTACGCCTAGTAGGATATTATACTGTAATAAGAAGAGCTACCTATTCTAGTTATTAAAGAATAATATTCTATACTCCGGGGAAGAAAATGGCCACCTAATTTTCCTTGATCTAAACAAAATTTTCTAGATGATAGGCCACCCACGTATTCCCTAATCGCTTGCCCATGAAAAAAGCTCGCAACATACAGGATATACCTCGGGCATGGGGTCCTGCATGCACTGGTACAGCAGCTGCATCAGGTTGGAGTTGAGCACCAGGTGGTTGATGTGGCCGTCCAGACCCTCGGCCAGCCCGCTGAGCAAGTCAAGTGCTACGATCATGAAATCCTTGTCGGGCGCTTCGAATTGGTCCGGGCTTTGCGTGTTTGCCTACGACATAAGTTATAAATTTAGCAACGTATTAGTTACTAGCTGAGCTCCTCGGTTTCATCCGCGTATATCTCCCGTTCAGGTATGATTTTCGGGATAAAAGCTAACCTATGTCCTTCCTTCAAAGAATCTTTGCACAAAATTTCATCCAAATCGGTTCAATAATTTCGCTGCCTATTCAAACAAACAGCCAAAAAAATGAATTCTTTTTTTTCATAATATTGGTATAGGCTAGGAGCTGCCTGCGGCGATAATCGCGTTAAATTCTAATATCAAAAAAATCTAATATTTCACTTTATAAACTAGTATTTTGTTTACAGCTTACAAAGCTATACTTACAATATTTTGATTTAAAGTTTGCTCTATTAAAGACACACATCTCCTGAAGACCGGTTCACAGTAGGGCAAGAATCCAGACTGTAGGGCCGTCGCCACTGATGACAAACACTGCGAAAAAAAAGATTTATCAAAATACTTTTTTAAACGCTCTGACTGCATGTTCAGACTAAACAAAAAATTATATACTGTATGAAAAATTTCATCGATGATTATCATCGCATTGGGCGCATCGAATTTAATGGATCTTAATATGCTTTGTATAGTAAGTGCAACCGCTAATCCGCATCGCACAGATCGCATTTCTATACAAATAATGAATCCAATGCAATAACGATCTGTTGGCACTTAGTTTAAATAAACAAAGAAACAACTTGAACCTGTCAATTTCTTATTTGAAATTCACCCAAACCACTCGAATATGTTCATTCACCCGAATATGTTCTTACCTCAAGCAGAGGGAACAAGTCCTTATCTTCGTCTTTCAGCACATTCCACTTTGTTATTAATGGTGGCATCAGCAGATTAATGTACTCCGGCTTATTCAAATGATGTCCCACAGAATCCGCCAGAGTTCCGATAGCGTCATACAAGATGAGTAAGTTCTTATGTTGGTATCTGCTGAAGGCATAGACCAGGGTCTGTAAGATGTGTCCCAAGTATGGGACCAGTTCTGTGCACGCTTCCTCTTCTAATGTTGCGAACGCGGAGCAGGCCGCCTCTTGTACACGCTTGTTGTTGTCTAGAACGCGTTTTAAGAGCTGCAAAAAATTTAATAGATATGTAACTGTCATTCCCTCTTACCATTGAAAGGGTTAAAACTACATAAACAAAGATTCACTGCAAGCTGTGCACAACTAGATTGAAATTTAATTTATAAAGTAGATAATAACGTTTAAAATATTCGACAGAGATCTAGATCTAGTTAAAAGATCTAGTTAAAAGCCTGATAACATTTATCTTGTTTAACGATTTGTTTAGTTACCTAACAGTAAACGTTAACACATACCTCAGTCATGACCGGTCTCAGGTACAGATCATGGGACTGCGACACAATCCAGTGTGAATATCTGCAGAGCGTCCAGCAGGTGATGGCCCTCACCAGTGCCTTCCTCTCGCCGAGGCAGCACACGAGGTAGGGAACCAGGTCTGGTAGGTGCGGCACCATGCCGACCATGCAGCCTTCCGCTACTGCACCGAGCGCGAGAATACCGCTCTCCTGGAAATATTATACGCCATTCAAATAATCTATTTAATAATAATAATCTTATCAATTTCAATACTAAAATGTGAATAAGAATTTTATTATATAAGACTTATTTTAAAAAATATATTTCTTTACATGACTTTATAATAGCAGATTTATACCTAGCGATGAACATGTGAAAAAAGTTTTGCATAATAAGAATCTTAGCATATACATTTACTGCATTTGTGCAGGTTCCTAGCATTTTGGAAGCATTTGGCCTAAAAAACTAGGCAAACACAACTTCGAGACGGGAGGTAGATTCGCCTTGTACTAGAATGAAGACAACGTCAAGGCAAACAAAGTGTAGGATGACCTGAAGAACGATGGACAGAGGGTGATTGAGAGAGCCTCGATGTAAACTGCCGAGGCAAGGAAAAAGTGGCACGATTTGCAAAAGGCTTATTTCCATCAGGGGACGACAAAAGCCTGAATAACAATCGGACCGTCGTCTGAGGCCACACCCTCCTCAACCTCAGCATACTTTATAGTCATCAACATTGGCCTACCTTAATAACCCAGTCCTCATGGAACAGCGTCTCCTTAAGAATGGGGAAGAGAACAGGCAGCAGATCCGCGCCGAACACGTTAGCGAGCACGTCGAGCGCGGCCGCACTGCACTTGCGCAGGTTCCAGTCCGACAGCGAGCCGTCGTCCGAGTCCACGCCGCCGTCGTCCTCGTCGTCCGACTCGCCGCCACCGGACATGTTGCTGTCTCCGCTACCAACTGTTAATATAATACAGGTCATTTAAATGCATAACAACCCAATTATTGCATTCACATTTATTGTGTGACAACATTATGGGAAATTGCAAAATAATCTCAGATATATTGAAAGAAATGTATTTAATTAAAAAAGTAATAATTTCACGCAATTGACGACCCTATTGGCGCAGTGGATACAGCAATAGTAAAAAGTATGTTTAAGTTTGTCTATCATTTATCTAGATTCAATATCAAGCTTTGGTTAGTTTTGGACTAGATGGCATAGTGTTAAATGTCCCTGAATATTTATTTATTAATTTACATTTACTCAATTTGACAATTCAACAAGACTAGAATAATTTAAGATCCATTTTAAAATTCAATTTAAATTTAGATAACTCTTATAGTTTCAAAACTTACCATTATGTTTTATCGTATGGGAACGAGGCTTATGGAATCTGGGCCGTATATCGGATTCGCGATCCGGTTCCGCTTCGTCCGCGTCGTCGTCGCGATCGCCTCGGAGTAAGATCACGTCCATCTCCGAATAACGCATGCCCCGCACAAGTACTGGTAAAAGTGCTGGCAAACGAGGCCCCAACACCTATGATACAAATCAATACAATTTTTTTATACATCTGCCACAATAGAATATGTATTAGAAATAAAGTATATGTATGATTTACAGTAAATATCATACAGTGTTTAAATGTTAAACATCCTGGATACAATTTAATTTTAGTCTTAGTATGTAAGGTAGGTTCAAGCAACCAATGCTAAATTGGTTAACACAAGACTGACTATTGATAATTCTTATTCTATTCTGAACATTGTTTTGCCTCAGAGACAACATTAAAGATTTTTGTCAAGATTTATGATTCTCAAATAATGAATAGAGGTTTGTTTGCAAATAAGATAAATATTTTATTTGGCTGTTAATTAATTGATTTTCTCAAATAATAGACTCCTTGTTTAATAAGGTAAACCCTAGGCATGTATTCTTATATATCTATCTTCTATATCTTGTATTTTGAAATAAATAAGATTTACAATATTTAATTTACTGGATATATGGATCAATAATATTTACGAAATTATGGTCACTCAAGAAAAAAAAATGCTTTTAAAATATTAAAAAAATAATTAGTTATCTTACCTCCCTGCATACATTCTGTTCAGCCAGAGAAAGCCAAAATTCACAAGCCTCTAATGCTACACCCTCTTCCGCATCTTGTGTTCTCACTAGCATATACTGGAAGTATAATAATTAAATTGTTAAGTTCATTCTTAATTTCCATGAATAAAGTGATATATAATATAATAAAATGATCATAAACTTTTTATGTAAAAACAAAAACATATATTTCTTAGAATTCCTATTACATAATAAATTAAAAAACAATATGAATAATATTTAATCAAAATTAAACAAATAATTCTTCTTATAATTAAATTACTTACCTCAATAATGTTAGGTAGGTGAGGTATGAGTCTATCCAAGCGAACCTCTAATAGTAAAACTAAAGCATGACACACATTTTTTCTGACATCAGGATCTTCATCAGC
>LQNK01000075.1:90690-123907 GCA_001586405.1 Phoebis sennae
CTGGCAAACGAGGCCCCAACACCTATCATACAAATTAATACAATTTTTTTATACATCTGCCACAATAGAATATGTGTTAAAAATAAGGTATATGTATGATTTACAGTGAATATCATACAGTGTTTAAATGATAAACATCTTAGATACAAATTAATTTTAGTCTTGGTATGCTTTTATTCTGAGAAATATGTCATAGAACCAATACAGTTCACACATAAAATACAACAAAGTATAACTTATTTTGAGTTGTACTAAAGTTGTTATACTAAAGTTAGTTGACAACAGTGTTCTAAATTTACTATAATTGCATGAATCAGATATTGATAGCATTGTATACATGTTTTGTAATACTGATTACTTAATAGTTTCAAAATATATACATAGGTTCAAGCAGCCAATGCTAAATTGGTTAACACAAGACTGACTATTGATAATTCTTATTCTATTCTGAACATTGTTTTGCCTCAGAGACAACATTAGAGATTTTTGTCAAGATTTATGATTCTCAAATAATGAATAGAGGTTTGTTTGCAAATAAGATAGATATTTTATTTGGCTGTTAATTAATTGATTTTCTCAAATAATAGACTCCTTGTTTAATAAGGTAAACCCTAGGCACTTGTATTTAAAAATAAATTAGATTTACAATATTTAATTCACTGGATATATGGATCAATAATATTTACGAAATTGTGGTCACTCAAGAAAAAAAAATGCATTTAAAATGTTACAATTTATCTTACCTCCCTGCATACATTCTGTTCAGCAAGAGAAAGCCAAAATTCACAAGCCTCTAATGCTACGCCCTCTTCCGCATCTTGTGTTCTCACTAGCATATACTGGAAATATAATATTTAAATTATTCAACACACTCTTAATTTCCATGAATATTGATCATGAACTTTTTATGTAGAAACAAAAACATATATTTCTTGGAATTCATGTTACAAAATAATTAAAGAAATAATTCTTCTTAGAATTAAATTACTTACCTCAATAATGTTAGGTAGGTGAGGTATGAGTCTATCCAAGCGAACCTCTAATAGTAAAACTAAAGCATGACACACATTTTTTCTGACATCAGGATCTTCATCAGCTGCCAGGTGGAAAAGGTTCTAAAAACATTTATATAAAGTATATTATTTTGACATGAATAAATTATGTTTATTTATACAATTAATTACTTTTTTTAATAATCATCAAATTTATGAGAAAAACTACACAGGTGAAACTGTGGGGCATTTTAGTATAAAACAATAAAGTTATTTAGACACTCACCTCTATAAAAGCATCAATATGTAACATGAGGGCTTGTGTCCTACTCATAATAAAGTAATTCACACAAGCAATAGCATGACATCTTATTTTAGGTGAAGAATGTCTAAAAAACTGTAAAAATTTTGGAATCAAAACATTTAAAGGTCTGTTGAGTGCATCACTGTCAAGAAGTTCTGCTGTATCTTCACATATTTTCTGAAGTGCTCCAAAGGCTCCCTAAAATACAATAAAAATTATTAATCCATAGCATGATTTCTGTATATCAATTATACAATAATTGATACAATTCAATGTATTACCTCACAAACATTGTAATCTTGTGAATCTAGCATTTGACATAATGATGGAAGTAGTTCAGGCCAAGATGTAAGCTCTCCTTTACTAGCAATAGTAGTTATAATAATGCCTACAGTGGCGCGAATTAATGGTGATGGATCACCGACGGCAGATAAACATTCTCGTTTGATGAACTCGGCGACCTCCGGCAAAAAATTGTTATAGTGTGACTTAACATTATTTTTCAAAATCAAACCGCTGAGAGATCTTGTTGGTTCTTCTTCAGATACTAATTTCGTCAAGACGAAAATTAAGTAATTGTTGAAGTCTGGATATTTATTCAATTCTTCCAATTTCTGGATTTACATTGTTAGGAAATCGAAAGCTGTCAATGACTGTCATGTCGGAAAAATCGATTTTATCAAGAGCGTGGATTTCAATTAAACATTTGAGAAATTAATGTAAAACAACAATTTTTGTGCTTATAATAACATTATCTTAATTTTTAAAGTTAAATTAGATGTTAAACTGTTATAATTTAAATAGAAAACATCCACGCCGATATGCTTTAAGCTACGTTTGTAAAAAGGATACTTGTTGAACTGCTCTTTGAGTAGCAGTATCTGGTGATTGGGACTCCTTTAAAAGTGTTAAAATTTGCCTTAATCCTTCTTGTTCGGGTTTCCACTCCATTTTCATAATAATTTTCAGAAAACGGTTGTAATTCACTCAGTCTCGTAAAAATCAACCATGCCAAAATTTTGACGATATCTGAAACCTAAATTGCCAGTATAAAAACAAAAGAGCCGTATTTTATTGCCAACAAAAAAATCTGTAATACATTTATATAAACTATTTTATTTTTATGTCTATTGTTGAATGCGCTTAATGTCTGAAATGAATTAAAATTAATAATTAACTAACTTTTTTCAATTAATTTTCTTTAATTAATAGCACTGCTAATGTTGCCACAATTTTGCCAGTTTTGAGTTTACCCAAAAGTTTATCGCAATGAAACAAATAATATGTATATAGAATATCCACACTAAATCAATAGAAATTTCTCTTTAAAAAAAATTATCTTCTTCTCTATAAATTAATATCTCCCTTCACACAGGAGAACTTTTTCTTTTCGATCTTCATTCTTCAGCGACTGACATTGATAATCTGGGAGATTGACAAATGACAATTCTCGTATAAGCAGTAAGCACAACCCGATCATGTGTTTTTATTGACCAAGAAAACATTTTTTTGGTTTCACTAAAATATTTTCTACCCCTGTAACATAGACTGAATCCAAAATGCCGAAAATAAAAGCAGAAAAGAAATCAAGGGTTCACAATGAAATTGCAAAACAAGGTAAAGTAATTTCATATTGAGGTTATTTGTACATGTCTATTTTTATTACTTAGCTTACCTAGCCCATTTTTGTTTTTGATGTAGAACTGATTACTCAATAATTACACATTTATTATTTTATAGGCATACAATTTAATAAGGACTTTGGCCAGCATATTTTAAAAAACCCTCTCATAATCACATCTATGCTGGATAAGTCAGGACTGCGACCAACAGATGTAGCACTTGAGATAGGACCTGGTACCGGAAACATGACCATAAAAATGCTTGACAGAGTAAAGAAGGTTATCGCTTGTGAAATTGATACCAGGTAACATATGAAATAAGTAAATAATGAACATCAATTTATTATGAATGAAAAAGAGCATGAATTCTTTAAGCATTCTCTATAAATGTGCGTAATTTTTCAGATTGGTTGCTGAATTACAGAAGAGAGTTCAAGGTACCCCATATCAGGCAAAATTACAAATTTTAGTTGGTGATGTTTTGAAAACAGAACTGCCTTTCTTTGACATATGTGTGGCCAATATACCATATCAGATCAGTTCTCCACTAGTATTCAAGCTGTTACTACACAGGCCCTTCTTCAGATGTGCAGTATTGATGTTTCAACAAGAATTTGCACAGAGACTTGTAGCTAAGCCTGGTGATAAATTGTATTGTAGATTATCTATAAACACACAACTTTTAGCTCGAGTAGATATGTTGATGAAGGTGAGGTGTTTTCATTATTTTGGGGCTTTGAAATGAGTCTATATATTAATAATTTTAAATATATTCTTTACATTTTATTTTTTTCAGGTTGGTAAAAATAATTTCAGGCCCCCACCAAAGGTTGAGTCCAGTGTGGTAAGGATAGAACCAAGGAATCCTCCACCACCAATAAATTTTGTGGAATGGGATGGGCTTACAAGGATAGCTTTTGTACGAAAAAACAAGACACTGGCAGCTGCTTTTAAACACAGTACAACAATGGCTGTACTAGAAAAAAATTATAGAGTTCATTGCTCTTTACATAATAAGGTATTTTTAAATATATAAGAAAACATTTTTATATTGGTTTTATAGTATTTCTAATTGATTCATCTAAAGTTTTATTTTACTAATCTTATTAGTTTTTTCTTAATTTAAATTATCTTAAAATTTTTAGGAGATTCCAGAAGATTTTGATATCAAACAAAAAGTTCAAGATGTACTAACAACAGCTGGTGCTGATCAAATGCGAGCAAGAACAATGGACTGTGATGACTTCATGAAGTTACTACATGCATTTAATACAGAAGGAATACACTTTGCTTAATAAAGACTTTTATTATCCACTCTACATAAGCAGAACCTTGATTCATTAATGTACATATCTATAAAACAAAAATGATCTAATAATTTTATAAAATTAATGGCTGTTACACACTGTTTACTTATTAGCTAAAACTGAATTTTTGAATCCTCTATCAGCATAATCAGAGTCGCTAGTGCGTTCCGATTTGAAGGGGAAACCAGGTTGCCCTGGGAGTACCATTGGTTTGGATTGCAGAACTCTCCAACCTCCTTTTCTTGTCCAGTCCTGAAAATTTAAAAATAAAACAACCTTTTATAAACAAGTAGAAACATCAAGAGACATGTGCTTAAATAAGGAGGATTCTGCCAGTAAAAAAAGTAGCATAAAATCAGGTCATATTGGTAGCACCTTTTTATAGATAATTAAAACTATATGCTACAAATTTAACCATGCAAGGGTGGTATTATTATGATTTCAATTTGCTAATTCAAAAATTTTAAATTTATTGATTTTTAATTATTTCCAAACACATTAAAACAATTGTTTGGTTTGTAAATTTAACTTTTTAAATAGTGATTAAGATATGTTTCTGTAATACATTATACATATTATAAACATTACATGTATAAACTTACATTTCCACTGTACTTGAAATAGTAATGTGTTGCTAAAACACCAATGGCAAGGAGGCCCAGTTTGCCAGTGATGTATCTGTAATCAGAAGCCCGTGGCGCTCCCTATAGACAAAATAAATAATGTTAACCAATTGGTTCATTCTTTGTTTAGGTTATTTTGTTATGTAATCTTACCAAAACAGGAGTTAGTTTCTCAAATAACAAATCTAAAGGCTTGCGGTAGAATCGTCGTATCGGGTTGGTGCGTTCCTTCCAGTATTCTTCAACGTGTACGGGTTCATTTGGGGCCAAAACCTGATCCTTTAACCATTGCTTTCGCCACTGCCTTTCAGCATCAGACATTCCTATACATCTTTCCCTTTCTGATGCCACACGACCAGCAATGGCCATGGGTTTAACGCCGGCGGTTTGAGCCATAATTTAGGTAGAATTGTTTTTTCTAGTCGACTGAAATAAATAATTTAG
Organism: Phoebis sennae; assembly: GCA_001586405.1. Lineage (NCBI taxonomy): Eukaryota > Metazoa > Arthropoda > Insecta > Lepidoptera > Pieridae > Phoebis > Phoebis sennae. Next base: position 95,983 of record LQNK01000075.1, read on the forward strand.
ATCGAATGTCCGAAAAACATCTCAAAAGTAAAAATTGACATTTGACGGCTGGTTAGAAAACTGTCAACATTCAATGTTACCAATTTATTGATAGATATGTTAATTATACCCCAACTCTAAAAAAAGCTTAAGGGTAGTTTTCACTAAATAAGACATTTTAAAACAATATTGTTAATTGTAAAATTCCTAGTATTAATTAATAATACATTGGTTAAATTGTTTAGTATTTAATTCGTTCAGAAAGTGATCAGTAAATAATTACAAGAAAGGAAATACTAAGAATTAGAATTTTACTAATATTGTGGTAATTAAAAATATGATTAGGTCAAAATACTTGAAGCAATTAAAATTTTCTCTGAATCGATTGGAATTGCATTTGTGAATAGGGGGCCAGCGTATATTCTACTATTTTCCATTTAAAATAATTTAAATGGCAATCGTGACCTCAAACACATGACATTGACAGATAGTGACAATATTGTATTCTAATTAGACATTTTCATTTTGGGAACTTTCTATCATTGAAATTTCTATTTGTTTTCTAAGCATCCTGTTTATTATCTGGTGGTTTTAATTTAAATAAAGCGTGAAAAATGCCTCGTTTTCACACTGTAGAAATCAATAAAACAGAATGGATTGTACCGGAACGTTATCAGATGCTTACACCTGTAGGCTCTGGCGCTTACGGTCAGGTTTGGTATGTAATATTTATTTCATTTATGATATCATAGGCACAGTGCCAACATGCTTTCAAAACTTAAATTATTTGTATGAATGTATTTTAAATTAAAAATATGACTATTTTTTGTATTAAAAATGAACGTAATACAAAAAATAATAGATGAGTGGGTGGTATAAATTATTTTCATGATCGATTCTTATCTTATGATTATGACCGCTATCAATTATGAAAATATTCCAAAAACCTGTTTGAAACTAAGTAACACTTGACTTTTAATATAAATCACTAATCACTAATCACTAATTACTTATAAAATTTACTTTCAGCTCCTCTATAGATACACTGCATAATTTAAAGGTTGCCATCAAAAAACTAGCAAGACCTTTTCAATCAGCAGTGCATGCAAAAAGAACATACCGAGAACTCCGTATGTTAAAACACATGAACCATGAAAATGTTATTGGTGAGATTATTTATTTATACAACAATTTGATGCTTGGGACCAGTCATTTCTATTTAATTATCTGCTAAGCCTTTAGCCATTTAGGACTATCTGTACAAGAAATATATTTTCATGATTTTTATTGATATTTTAGGACTCTTGGATGTATTCACACCTGAAAAGAGTTTAGAAGAGTTTCAACAAGTATATCTTGTTACACATTTAATGGGAGCGGATCTTAATAACATAATACGCACACAGAAATTGTCTGATGACCATGTACAGTTTCTCGTGTATCAAATACTGAGAGGGCTCAAGTATATCCACTCAGCAGGAATCATACACAGAGTAAGTGGTAATTTTTTACTAAAACTTTATGAGCTAGGAAAACAATTTAAAAAAAAATGTAATTTTTTATGTCATTTTTTAACTTTATCAGTGTTTTTATATGACATTTTTTATTTAAAAATCTATCTGTAATAATGTAGTATTCAACAGGATCTTAAGCCCTCAAACATAGCTGTGAATGAAGATTGTGAGCTGAAAATTTTAGATTTTGGATTGGCAAGGCCTACTGAAACTGAAATGACTGGATATGTAGCTACCAGGTCAGTTTTGTTTTTTATTTCGAGACGTCATAGGAATTGTTAACAAAATATCCTTTATAATAGTTGTAGACTGTATATTTATAAAAGTTTTTATACTATTCTCTTAGTTTACAATGTACCTTATCTTTCTACCAAATGGCATAAAAATCTTATCAGTAGTGTAGGTTCAAAAAGATAAAGCATGTCCTTGGTCAAACCATATAATGTATGCACCATGTAGCCATAACAATAACAAATGGAAGCAATCCTTTTAACACATCTATAAAATTTATCTAAGAAAATGTTATTTCAAAATTTTATGGGTTTGAGACTATTATTTACTACTAGTATATGAAAATTAATTCTAATACAGCTTACACAACATTAACTATGCAACTCTATTATTGTTATTATGTTCCCTTTTTCTGTTGAGTTGATGTTTATGTGAAACTTTTAAAAATTGATGCTGTCTGTTTTGGGCGTCATTAATTTGCAAAAGAATACAATGTTAGTCATTTCAACAAAATCAACAGTTTTTTTCTCAACTTAATAATTATAACTGAGACTCTTCCACATTTTTAATAATTCTTGCAATCTTTATTACACCTTGAAAGTTCAGTATAAAACTTGAGCATATAATAAAGAAGTTGGGAGAATTTATATAGTACATTTAACTATCAATTACAATAAAAATTTTAGGTGGTACCGGGCTCCAGAGATCATGCTCAATTGGATGCATTATAATCAAACTGTGGACATTTGGTCAGTTGGCTGTATAATGGCTGAATTGTTGACGGGAAGGACTCTCTTCCCAGGGACTGACCGTATCCTTTTGTATATTATAGCGTAGTTATTCTTTGTTAAGTAGAAGAGGCTATATTTCAATGTTAGTTCAGTGTGGAATCCAAACTTGGTTTGAAAAGGTAAGTAATCCCAATCTCAAGGAATTTCGAATTTATGTCAGCAGGTATGGTAGATTAGAAAGATTTAATATTTATTCAATAAGTTTCATTGTCTTAAGTAAATTGAATATTTAATTCACAATTTGAAAAGTGAAGGTTTTTTTTTACTTTTCTAAATACCTTACAAAATATTACGGTGAATGGCAATAATAAATTTGTATTCTAAGTTTCCGATTTTATTAACTTTGTATGCTTATAGTAACCTCATCTCAGTGTTTAGTAGATAATATTATTTTCCTTTTTGCTTTCAACCTTAATGGACGAGACAGATATCCATCAATTGAATTTAATAATGGAGATACTAGGAACACCTGCTCAGGAGTTTATGCAGAAAATATCTTCAGAATCTGTAAGTAATTTGATGTAATGTGGGTTCTGGTAACATTATATGTGAATAATATATTCTGCTTCGGTTTATTTTGCGCCTTGTACACACTAGCACGTAACATGGCTTTTAAATAATACATAAGATTGTCTTGTTCATTCTATGCTTGTGTAAGTTTGGTGCTTGTAACCTTAACGTTTACGCATACAGATATTGATCACCTCACAAGAATATTGTTTTTATGTGGGAAACCAGAGCAGGAGACCATTGACAAAATTATTAGTGAAGAGGTAAGGACTAATAATAATTTAACATGCAATTAAAATTAAATTCCATTATAAGCAATAAAAAGAATGCCAATTTGCGTAACCAACTACACATAGATATATTTTTATTATTATTCTCACTTTAACAATACTAAACATTTTCTAATAGTAATATTCATTTAAAATACTTTTATAAATACTATTGATCTATGATATATGATAATTCATAATAGAATATTTAATGTAAGTCAAATTTTAATGTACTGAAAAACTGCAATACAATGGTATTCAATAAATTATGTTATATAATAACTTCTTAGTATATTTTTAAAACAGACATGTATCCTTGATAAACTTCCTTTGCAAATAAATCAATAACATATGTTTATAATATGACACAAAACTATTTAAACAAGTGAAGTATTTTTGTATAATTTATTTTATTTTTGAAAGTTATATTATAATTGTTGTGTACGTTTTTGCAATGTGAGTGTTGTGAAAACATTGTATATTGTCATTGTTATCAAATTTGTATGTCATCACAGATAAAAGGGACACTGTAAAGGGTGGAATTTTGTAATTCCATGTAAAGCGATAGTATTCCTAATACTGTAGAAAAATTCCTCCCATTTAATTATTAACAATTGACGTTATAAAAGTAAACGATATATTTTTAAACGATTTTAATAAGACGATTCCGCAAGCAATGTTTCGGACATCTTGTATTACTACCTTCATTTAAATGGAATTCATAAAAAGGAATGTTTTCCTTGTATGAATTTTCCTGTCCGCAGTATTAAGACTTGACCCTTCAGGAGACATTACAAAATTCCACATAAGCATAAGCTTTTTCTGGGTACATATAAATATGTTACTTCTAGTAAGATTCTTTCTCTTCTGGTAAGAAACTTGTTTTCCTTATTTTTTTCTTCTTTTATTGACATGAATTATGTTTCGGTTCTTGGTGCCAATGAGTAAAGAAAGGGGCACGGTTGGGTTCATCTTTATTTTTGTATTCTACATTCTCAAAAAAAATTATACAAAAGCACCATCTGCGTGATTAGCAAAAAAACATTAAACAGGTTATGGTTAAAACTGATAGTAGAAGTTTATTAAGTGTATATTGTTTTTATCTTCTTACCCACAAACCAGAGTAGCCTAGTGTGGGTGCAATTGCAAATAATAATGTAATGTTTACTTGGAAATAAAATAATAATTATTATTACTTAGGCTCCAATAATTCTCATATTATGTGGTGGTAGAATCAACTTTCCGAACCAGTATTAAGTATTTGTTATGAAAAATACTTCGCATGAATTTTATATAAATAAAAATATTGTCTATGGTTTCCAGGCGCGCAACTACATCCAGTCGCTGCCGCCGCTGAAACGTCGCGACTTCCGCGAAGTGTTCCGCGGGGCGAACCCGCTCGCGGTTAATTTGCTCGAACTCATGCTTGAGCTGGACTCGGATAAGTATGTTTTATTTGATCACTCTTTCTTATAAGTTTAAAACCGTCGAACTTTACGTGTAATTTTAATGTTTTTTTTTTAATTAACGACCTTGAACTAAGATCTACTTCGATACAAAGCAAAAATATTGTTTCCGTTTTATAGAATTAAAAGTATAGTACAACAGATAACGAGTCAAAAATTGTATAATTCCATTTAGGGTTAAGATTCTTGCTAATTTATTGGATACTATGTGTGACACGCGGTTTCACCCGCATATATCTCCAGTTCCCGTGGGATATACGACGTAAAAACATCCTATATTGTCCCTCAGATTTAAACAATCTCTGAACACAATTTCATCCAAATCGGTTGATTATTTTAGGCCTAAAAAAGAAGCAAACAGAGTAGTAACTCTGTCTGCCTCTTTTTCGCTTATAATATTAGTACAGAAACGTTAAGAGAAATCGCACGTCATTTTTTAAATTGTAGCGTTTAACTGTCAACAATTAACCCCTACTTTTGTTGACTTTTAATAAACTACATACCAAAAAATAAAAACTTTTATATAATACAAATATTTAACGTTAAAAGTAATGGTTGAACGATATAATTCCAGGCGTATAACAGCGGAGCAGGCGCTGGCGCACGAGTACCTGGCGCAGTACGCGGACCCCACGGACGAGCCCGTGTCCGCGCCCTACGACCAGAGCTTCGAGGACATGGACCTGCCCGTCGAGAAGTGGAAGGGTGAGACCACTTTGTATTACACTAGCTGTTCGCGAGCTTGTGTTCTCGTAGCGTAATGTTATATAGCCTATGTCATTTATGCCCGGTTCCTTAGGGACAGTACAATATTCTACTAGGCGTAAGTTTAATGCGATATTGGTTCCGATTGGTTGATTAAAACCGCTCGTTGACGAAAATGATTTGTATGTGTTATACTATGATGTTCCGTTATTTTATTCCAGTTCTATTTTGAGGAAAAGGGCGTTAGTGAAGACAGGACAGTAGAAGAAGTTACAGCCTTTCAGTAAAGAATTTTTGTAATCGGTCCAGCACTTTGTGTAAAAACATTACAAACATTAAATACGAAAAAAATCGTTCGTGTTTATAATAAAAGTGAAGTATAGACTAGGAGAAACCATTTATTTGGCAGAGACAAATGAAAGGAAAAATCGAATCAGTACCATCGAGGATACTAGATTCTCTTGACTATGGTAATAGATCTCTTCTGATCGATCTTTATTAAGCTCATTTTATGATTTTGTGTTATTTAATATGCGGGCGATGATACAGAACACTTAATTTGTTTGTAAGTAAAGATGTAATTAATTATATAGTTCTGTAAGATAGTAATCATCATAATCGGATAGATAATAAATTCTTGACGCAAAGTTGCTACACAGATTATTCGAACAAAATATGAAAGAAATAAAGGGACAACTACTATTTGTTTCTTCTCTTTGTAGATTTAGCCATTTTCCATTTGTTAATAAACAATGTCTATAACAATAACTATATTTTATTTCAGAACTGGTGTGGAACGAAGTTGTTGAGTTCAAGCCTCACCCTCAACACATGAACACGGTGGTGGAAGTTAACCCTTCGTAATTTAATTTCCTATTAAATAATCGTACGCCATGTACTGGTACATTCAGTTGTATATTGTAGTTTAGATGTCATGTGTGACATGAAATAATTTGTTTTACATAATAAATGCCATTTAATTAAATTGTGCAGCTTTTTCAGTATGAATTAATTGAATTTAAATGGAATGTTTCCACTTCATTATGCATTGCCATTACGTGGCAAAATAAAAGGAATTATCAAATGGAACACAACATAAAATTTTAACATTTTATTAAGAATCTAGAAAACGTTTATCTAATGAAGAAGTTGTGGTACTTATCTCTTTTAATGTTTAAACTTCCAAACAGGTATTTATGTACTTGATACAAAAGTGATTTAATAATGTAAAAGTACAAAGCAATCATTGAAACATTAAACAACAGATAACGTTAAGGTTTTGCACCAATTTTAGCACACGCTTGTGCTTTTGCTTGCCACAAATTGAGTCATTTCAAATTGACCTCATATGCGTAAGCTTTTTATAGAATTTTTAGAATGTTTAATATATAATTATCTTTGTACTAGTTTTACGTTTTAAAAGTATTTTTACGATTGTAAAAATTTGCAAAATAACAACTATTGCTTATGACGTAATATGCACCACGTGTTTTTGTATTGCTTGAGATTTGGCCTTGTCATGCTGGTGCTAAGAAATTTACAATATAATTAAGTATACAAGTATTAAAAATACGATAGATTAAACATAGTATATATAACCTTCTCTGTATTTATATTGTAAGATAAGACCGTCCAATTTCATGTGACGCTTCTTTTTATTGCTCAGATTTTTAAGACCCAATATTTTGTTGAAGTAGTGTTTGTAGTCCTTTGATACATATTGAAAAATATGTCCTCTAGGTGAAGTTCTCTTCCATAAACTATTTGTAACATATGAATCATGTAGGATTGAAAAAGAAATAATTTAAAACTACATTCTTTGTTTTATTTAACGCTTACGTGTTCGTAAAGTAAACCTAAATATGACCTTTACGTATTATTTTGATATCATACCAACACTTGAATGGTAAATATTGAATGGTGAAAAACTATTTAAATTTTTAATGTAAATTAAAAATTATTGCTTTACACACAGGTTTTTGCGCCAACCATTTTAATTATATGAATTAAGTCTATGGTTCACATTCAAAATTGAGGTCATCAGAGCCATTATAGTGACCTAATACTATAATATACCACCATAAACCTAACTGATTTTTCTGCAATATTGAGTCTATTCCTTTATCCAATTAAAATTGAACATCTTGACATTATATTTTATATACCAGGGTAGCACAAAAGTATAGATATGTGCTATCTAGTGAATATTCATTCTATCAACTTTGACAGCTAGCCTGATTCTCTCAATATGCAAAAAATCATTTGGGCAACTACAACTCAATATTGCAAAACAATTAGTTTGGCCGCTATGGCTCTCATGGCCTCAATTTAAGCAGTCATAATTTAAAATATTCTTAAATTTGGTAACAAAAATTTTGAGCCGAAATTAAAAATGAATAAATAAATCTATTCCTGGCTAATAACTTAACCAAATAACTGTGAAAGGTAATTTGAGGGGTTGTTTAATAATAAACAATTTAATCCTTTGATGCATAATTTTAATTATTTATCACATACATATCAATCAAGTACATAGAACTAAATCCAGAAATAAATATTAAATTACCAAGAACCGGATATAAACATTGTTCATTTACAAAAATTTATAGCTATGTTTTAAATTTATTTACATTATTTATGATACAACATTTTAGTACATGATGGTACTAGTAGGGTTAAAAATCATGCTCCTTTAAATTATTTTTTGTCAGATAAAAGCCCTTCTAATTTATATAACAACAAAATGTATGGATACATGATAAAAGTATCATTAAGGTTATAATTATATGTTTAAGTAGTAATTTCAATTTATTTCAACAAATTTTTTACAAATAAAATTAATTTAATTTTACCGGCAAACACATACTCCAGACGTCAGTATTATAATTACGAAATTGTTGAACTCAAACATCTAAATAGAAGTCAAAACCCCCCCGTTAAGTTTCAACACAACACCTAGAATTAAATTCTGGGACTGCGCTTGCTCAATTATGCACATTTTAATTAAAATAAAATAAGAACTACAAAGATTCTTATTCCACTACTATGTAGATTGTAGATATAGAAAATAATTATATTTCATGCAGCATGTAACATCTAGTAACAAGTTTTAAATGAATAATATCTGAATCTTAGTAATTCATTTCTGGCAAATTTTAAATAATCACAGCTATATTTATTTTTGAGGTTGTAATATTCTTACGGTTAGATTCAATGGAAGGTTGTACTCCGAATCAGATGAATCTGACAAGTTATTAGCACTGGTGCTGGTAACCTTTTCACTTTGTTCAGTAGCTGTAGAAGTTGTATTACTTGATTCTGTGGATGTAGATGATTTCGAGGTACTAGTTTGGGTGGACTCCCGGCTACTTGAACTCCTTAAATGCCTATTTACAACACTAACCACGCTTTTCAGTCTTTTGCTCTCTCGGCCGCTATGTTTTTTGTCTATCTTTCGCTTCTTACTACTTTTACTACTGCTTTGGGTACCACTCGTACCGGGCTGATCTAAGATTGAAGAAGCATTAGAAGTATTATTTAATCGCTTTGAGGATTTCACTCCTTTACCAGAATTTGATTTTCGATTATTATTCGTTACTTTTTTGTCTTCAGTTACATAAGATTTGATTTTCTTATTTTTTGATTTCGTCTTTTTAGATTTCTTTTTTGGTTTTTCCGAGTTACTACTCGTCCTCTTTGAATTCTTTTTCTTGGGCTTCTTTTCTCGTGGATTGAAGGAATCGCTACTAGAATCACTGTAGTAAGATAATGTGGATGAACTGGATGACGAATATGTTGTATTTTGTGATTTAGACGAAGATGAGCTTTCTCTTGGCAAACTAGACGAATTAGTGGAACTATCTGATGATTGGTGCGATCTTTTACGAGGCAATGGTGGGGTATAAGTACTTCCTTCACTCTCAGAGTCTACGGCTGGTTGAGCATTATGCTGTGTCAATGTCAATTTTACAAGTGGTGCTGGTCTGTTTTCTTGTACTTCAATAGGCTGAGGTTGTTCTGGTTGGGGTTCATCCTCAATAACGACGTCGCTGTCTGATCCTAATAAATCGACCACTTCAGGCGTTCGAGCATGTGGAGGTTTAATATAACCAATGACCATCACTTCTGATGAATCATCATCCGAGTCGGATTGTGATATTGTTTCAATTGGAATTACGTTGTTTGCAGCTGGTTCCGAGATAAAGTTCTGAGGGTAGACGGGGGCCGGTATTCGAGAAGGTCCTGGAGGTGCTTCAGCTGGCATTGAACGCGATACCAACACTATATCAGAATCAACACTGCTTTCTGTGTCTGAGCTCGATATCACTTCATTGACCATGGTCGATATGCGAGAGTCTGTGGTATATTGTACATTCCGGTCGTATCCAGCCATATCATAAGGCGTTGAAGCGAAACAATACAGCTCGTGCAGAAAATGTTCCGTTCTATCGCCAAAGTATCTCTGCACGGCTTCGCGAAATTCTGGCGAATTAATGTGATATCTAGGGAGCAAATCCATGATTTGGGTCATCACATAGGATATATGTCCAGCATTTTCATTCAATAAATAGTGAAGCTCCCTGTTTAGCCAAGGCATTAAACGGTGCATTTGAGAGTTGTTGTACCTATAAATGTGTTAAATGTCTAAATTAATTGGTTTCCATCATTAACGAATACTCATATTTAAAGAGTGAAAAGATGGAAACATGCAATTTTTTTGCTACATACCTGTAAAATTCCGGAGTGCAATCTCTAAATCTTCCAGTAAAGTCTGGAAGTGGCCGAGCCCACAAGTTATGTCTATATACAGTGCGTCTGAAGTACGAAGAGGGTCGACGACGATGAGCTGGGGCCGGGATCACATCGGCCATCATGGGGTAATGCTGAAGCAGGAGTTGCTGAATTGCCATTGAGTCCCGCCGCGGCAATGTAAGAGTTGTCCTGGAAATAAAGTTTTGGAATAATGAGCCTCAATAGAATCAAAGTAGCAATAAAACATGCTTATGAGGAAAGGAAATTGTGAAAATATACAATTTAAAAAAAAATGTTAACCAATACCTCTAAGCATTATAGATAAAGTTGCTCACATATTATTTGTGGAATCATTTACCAAACGATCAAAGGTTATCAAGGTAACAGAATTCTCAACAAATTACAATATTTTCATATTGTTCCAACTACTGGTAAGTAGTTCAAGTACTAAGTTTCATTAACTAAAGGATACTAGGAAGAAGAGGATGACATTTTTCCTCCTTCAATGAAAAAGGAGGATCCTCAACCACACTGAACAACAAAACTGCCCAGCCTTTAGGCTACTAAGTATCTACTACATATTTTTACTAGGTGCCAAACAATTTTTCTGCATATTTTGGTATTAATTTATAATTGCAAAGCAGAAATAAATAGTCTGAATATAGAGAACGGATTTAGGAATTCAGTAATGATGCAATGTATTCTTTTAAGTAATTGTCATATATTTTTAAATGTTTGTTCACATCATCTGTGACAAGATCAAAAAGCTAATTAAATGCAGATTAGCTACAAAGTACAAAGACTTGGAAACTATTGCTATTATCTGCAACCTTTATGGTATTTTAGAATTGACAAATGGTGTATAATTTGCATGTAAGGAATAGAAGATTCTGGAATTTGTCAAGCAATTTACTGGTTTCTGAAATCTTATATAATACTCTTTTAAGGTAATTTTTTTATAAAAATTTTATATCGAAGAAATAGTCAAGCAATAAAATCAATCATTTAAGTTACTTCTATTGAACTTTTAAACCAAAAAACATAGGTCTAAAACTTATCTCAATAATATTGCTAAAAGCAAAAAGACATATTCAAATTTATTAGTGGCTGTCCACCATTTTGCCTACATGAGTTTTGGTGCTTACGGGTCAATACAAAGTATCCTATCAAATCCATCAAATATATCCTTTCTGTTTATGAAATTTCATCAAATTGCACTTAGTAGTTGCGACATGATTAACACATATTCAAACATTTACATTTATAATATTAGTAGGATTTACCTGTATCTAAACCTACGGGTTGCATTTGTAAAGTTATCAATTTCAATTCTCTCAATATCCTCTTGAGTTTGTACCACCATGTACTGCTCATATTGATGGTTTGAGCGCACATTGTGAATGATGGATTTGAAATTTTGCTTACACAATGGGCACTCGGCTTTCACCTGTAAATAATTATCATGAACATAATTATATTATAAGTATTATGGAAATTATTTGTACTGTACCGACAGTAGAATTCTATAGCTATACTGATATGTAATTTTTTTTTTTCCATTATGAAGTATTGTGCAACATTAATTAAAAACTAAACCTGTATGCTGGTGCCTCACTTGCATAGACAATACAATTTTTACAACATTTTTGTTTAAGAAGATACATCATATAGAAATTAGCTTTGTATAAAAAAAGCATTGAATACAGGCATGGTCTATAAGGTAGATAAAAACCAATATATTTCAATAGGCTTAATAGTAGCAATTTATTTGTTTATAAAAAAAATTCAGTGCGCAATATATTCAAATATTTATATTTTTGTTTCAATATGAACTACTAATAATTATTTTCAGTTGATGATTCCTGTGACTGAGATAACAATATTAAAATAAAAATATTTTTGACTTTTGCTACACCTTTATTTTTTAATACAGGTAATCTTTATTCTATTTTGGCTGTAACAACTTCATTGACATGAATGTCTCTCTGAAAAGAATAGTGTAGAAATTCTTGTATTATTTAAATATACAACCCAAACAGTCCAGTATGTACTTTTATTGTTAGACAACTCACTGATTCATAAATTTCATTTTCAAAAAACAGCAAACCGTGAAATTATTGAAATTTATCAACCTTCAAACAATGTAGCTAACATACAAAATATGACAGACATCTTATAATTTATAAATTTACCTTACTCCAAGTGAGAAGACATTTAAAACAAAACTGATGAAGACATGAGTCTGTGAATGATTTGTTTTTGCATGTTCCCAGGCAAATAGCACAATTGGGAGGGGGGGAGCTCCTCCCACTTTCGTTCTGAGGGCTACTGTCATCACTCTTCACACTGCTATCTCCCTGTGATGCAGTAGATAATGTCTCCATGTTTCTACCTTGAGTACCTACAATGAAATAATGGCAGTTAAAAAGTTGTTTCATATATTATTTCCAAAACAAAACCAATTTAAGGAAACTAACAAAATAGATGTATAAATAAATTGATTTATTTTATATCATTAAAAATGTTTTTTTGTACTAGACAACTTACAAATGCTAGTAAATGCAATGTACTTGAAAATTAAGTCTGCATAATTCCTAACAGTATCAAATACACTATTTTGATATTATTCTTACACTACCGATGTCTACTACGAAAAGTTATTATAGTCAATTAATATCGATTTTAGATAGATAACTCATCTTATGATTATGCTAATACGCTACTACAGTAATCAAACCATATCCACACAAATCGAGAAAACAAACAACTGCATATGATTCTACTGTTGCTAGCAATTGTTGAAACGATATATTTCTTAACATTTTTGCTAGACTTGACAAGTCACATATAAACATTACCTTAACATGAGTAAAAATGTTGCTGAACCAAGCGAAGATATTAAAGAAAATTGAAAATAGAGTACCGACGTGTATGTAATGGCCGTATTTAATTTTCAACACATCCCATCTGAGTTCAGATTCTGAAACAGAGCTTGTAAGTGCGACTGCGTGAAGTTTTTTGACAATCTATACCTACAGCACTATCCAGTAAATAAAAAAAAATATAGACTACATAGAAGATTGAACATTCATCTTAAAGAGAGTAATATAGATAAAAAATGGAAGTTAGGATTATATAATACATTTATTTATAATTTAAAGTACAAATGAGACTTTTATTCTTTTTATATAGAAGAAAATAATTTGTTAAAATTACATACATTGAATTTAAGCGAATTTTCAATATCATTAATACCAATTTCCAATTTTAATTTTTGTTTGGATTTTCAAATGTCATTTGTCAATTTCAAATTATAGAATAGCAAATACGTCGGATTTGCGAAGTAAAACTAAAAATCTAGTAACGTTTGGATAAATAAAATAAATTAAAACACCTGGAATATAAAGTAACAGCATGGGTTTGATGAAAAAGGTATAATTTACCAGTTCAAATAAGTTATTGGTTATTGAGAATAGATTACATAACCAAAAACATTATATATCTTATTTAATTTTGTATGGTGATACGTGTTGTTATTTTTCATTGAAGTATTATTATATATATTTATAATTATATTAAAAATAATATTGATCTGAGAATCGCAATGTATCTTAAATGTACTTATTCAATAATAGGGACATGAATAAGAGATGCAATATTGAAATGTTTTAATTTTTTTCCGTTTATTTTTATAGACTACGGGCCTTATGGGCTTGGCGGTTAACCCGAATCCACATCATACTTTGGGAGCTTTGTACGGTAAAATCCTGAGAACATTGCAAAAAATGCCAGAGCAATCAGTGTATCGAAAATATACCGAACAAATAGTCAAGGAGAGGGCTGCGGTACTCCAACAGGTTATGTGAACCATAAAAAGTTTTATCATTATTGTTTGACAATCTTATTTCTAGTTAAGCAGACATTAGACATATACTTATGTTCATGTAAAACTTTCAGACTAAGGATAGCTATGAACTCGAAACCAAAATAAACTGTGGCCAAGCTGAAGAATTGGTTATTCAAGCTGAAAATGAGTTGAATCTGGCCCGCAAAATGCTCAATTGGAAACCATGGGAACCTCTTGTATCCAAGCCTCCTAAGGGTCAGTGGGATTGGCCTCCGACTAAAGCTTAAATATAGCATATATATAATAATTTATATCTATGTAGTTTATTATGAGTTTAATTAATTTCATCAAATAAAATAAAGCAGTACCAGAGATAGAAATGTTTTATTTGAAGAATAAAATGTATAAAATTGTATTTGCTGTGAGAAATGTATATACAGAACATATTGCAAGTATAAAAAAAATACACAAATCTTAGTCTCATCTTAATCTCCTTACTAAAAAAAATTATGAATTATTATTTACATGTATTAAAAGTATTGTTGAGGTTAATTATTATTAGTCATACTTTGTTTGTATATGTATTTTAATAATATTTTATGTTACAACCTGTTTGATAAATTAAATCTAAAAAAAGTATTAGCATATAGTTCATTACTCACATATAGATCATATATTTAACAACAGACAATGCTTTTTTGAAAATAAAAGCCAAAAACATTAAAACATGGACAGTAAAAAAATGCAGATTTAATACATTAGAAATTTTGTCATGTTTTTTGGCACATTAAATAATGCTCTAATGTGGGAATGTTTAATTCATATCAAAAATAATATTTTTACTTTATAAATAGTTCATCAAATACTCCAAATAATAATACTTTTTACATAATTACTAAAATTAATTTATCATACTCTGCATTCATGCGAATTTTATGTTCATATTAAATACATTTGTAGACATTAAAAATATACAGCAAAAACTTGGGATTGGCAATAATTTGAAAAAATTATCTATATTATCAAATTGTATATATTAATAATAGTGGTAACTTTCAAACTGTTGATTTATTTCTTTATAGGACAACTTTTTAAGCTTAAAGCTTATCCTGATAATTTTGTATAATTTGTTGCTAATTTAAAGAGTTTCACATTTATAACAAATGGATTTCTATTATTACATAGTATATTACCCATCTGCTAAATATTCATTGCATTTAAGCAAAAAAATCTATCCTTATTGAAATAGTTACCAACAAATATAAATATTTTCCAACTGAATTTATACTTTTCTTAATAATATGTTACAAACTTAAACATCTAAACATATTCTAACAAATAAATAACATCATAAAACCACATGTTCTTAAAACTTATTTTGAACATTAACCAAGTAAAATATTAAAATACATTTATTATTTATGTTGATGTAACACCTTTTCTTGCAACTAGAAGATTTAATACTGGGTGTTTCTTAATATAACTAACAGCCTTTTTATGAGTCACCATTGTAAAGTCATATCCATTACACTGTAGAATTTTATCATGCATTCGTAAACCAGATTTTGCTGCTGGACTGCCTTCATGAACTTCTGTTACATATATTCCCTAAAAGCAATAATTTTATTAATTGTATAAAAAAATAAGTATTTATGTTTACTCTCTACATGTATTTTATTTGTTTAGTAATTAATTATTTGCAACTAAACTATTTAATTTCTTACATTGTCAGTATAGCCCTGAGGGCTTTTACGATAATCTTGATCGATACCACCACCGATTTTAAAGCCGCATTTCATAACTTCTCGCCCTTCAGCATCAACACCAGCCTCTTTTTGGAGGGTTATTGGAATCTGTTGAACAAATAAATTAAATGATACTCTTCATTTAGAAACAAAACAAGGGATGGGAGTGGTCTGGTATCTTACGCTTAGACACTCCATAGCCGTTCCGGCCTGGTGCTGAAATGCCATCTTCGCCATGGTTAATGGTTATTTTATTGTTTTTATCAGAAAAGAAATATGTTATTAGCTGTATTGCTGTATTTTAATATTTTCCACAAATGTTGATATGAAGAACGCCTCCTACGAAAACGAAAATGACATGACACAAGTCAAAAATAATAATTGAGTCCAACCACAGATTCGAAAAAACGTATAGATAAAATATTAAAAAAAAATTACTGTCATGTAAAGATATCCCATACCCGTGTGGCTCTCGGGTTAGAATACATTTAGTAGTAGTATTAGACAGAGGGTAATTCTGCTGCGATAAAAGAGTGGAAGCCGAGCATTACACGATTGAGCCAAGCTCGCACGGTGCAATTACCACCTCCCAAGCTGAAAACCAGCGTGAAACAGTATTGCACTGTGTTTCGTACGGTGAGCGATACTACTACGAGCTATATACCCAACCCATTCTACTCCCGTCCTGTCCTACTCGTCTTCGTATGATTAATCCTCTCTTTATCCTCTCCCCTTCCTTTAAGCCGGCAAGGCATCTCGACACTTGATGTTGCAGATGTTCATGGACAGTCACTTAACATCATAAAAAATCACAAAGACAATCAAAATTACAAAGAGTGAGGCCCAAACTGGGCTGTTGCTTATGTCTTGGGTCCTCGGAGGTGATCCTATTTACTTGTAGTATATAGGATCACATAACGCGCGTGTTTGTTTGTGTATGTGTGCGTAGGACAACAAGTGCGCTGACGTAGACAAAATACAAACGCTGCGCTCCAATAGTCATAGCATAGAGTACATTGATTACTACTAGCATAGAATATAGATGCTATTTTAGTCTTCCTTGATCCTTCTATGCTTTTAAGCTAAAGTTGTTATTTTAGCTTTCCTTCTATGCTTTTAGACCCGCCCCACACATGAATTTTTAAATTATATATGTGAGGCGAGGCGGAATTTAAGATTTTGAAATCATATTCTAAATTCAGACAGACATTCAGCATGTTTATGGCCGGCCTTAGATATTATTGTTGTGTTTCGAGTTTAGACATCTGTCAATTTAACTTTGCAGTTTGACATATTTTCGATTTGCGATTGAATTTTTTCAGAAATTTTGAGAAATTATTTTAATTGACTGAAGAAATTATTATATTTCTATTTCTAATGTCTGGTGGTGAATACAGATATGTTTGGCGAATTGCTTTTAGGAATTTTATCAATTCATTTAGACCAAGACAAATACAGGGCAATAAAATAGGTATTTCTTTTTAATTGTATTATTATGATGTATAAAATAAGATGTTAAATAATGATATACTGTGCCTGATTTCATCTTTGTGGATTTGCTGTTATATTAAGCGTACATATTTGTTAATTACAGGAAAAGATTACATAGGAAACCAATACTATGAAATCCCTGCTGATCCAAGTAGGGGCAAAAGAAATCCAGCAAGGTGGTATGATCCACCTAAAGGCTTAGATTTCCAAGATCCAATACCAGCAGAATGGGAGGCTTGGCTTCGAATGAGAAGGTTAGTTATTGTTTTATATGGTATTTGATAACCTTGTGTTTTTCATTTCAAGATGTAGTTTTCATTGCTGATTCAAGTATTCGATAATCACTTATACATCGATGACAACTATTGTAAAAGTCAATTCTTGAAAGAGAGCAGGTAGAAAGGCAGTTCTTGTTGTTGGTACAAAGATAATTAATTTATAATTTTCAGAAAGGAACCTCCAACGGAAGAGGAGATTGCAAGAAATGTTGCTATAGCAGAATTAAAGAAAGTAAATGCTGCAAAAATTGAGGCAAACAGACTAGCTGATGGTGGCTCTTTGCCTGCGCCAACAGATAAGGGGCCAGACTCTTTTCCCAAGTACAAAGATTACCATACTGGGGACTCACTCGATGAATACAGGAATAAATATTGAATTGTGATATAGTAGATAAATGGAGTAATTTGTGTTTTTAGTGTATAGTATAAAACTCAATTTATTTATGTATTAAATGTTACTTTGAAAATATGAGTTATTTCTTTTATTTCAATATTTCTAAATATATCAAGTAGTCAACAATAGTAATACACCATGAATTCACAAATGTTACTGAAAATTACTCAGGGCGAATTTTTGTAGATGCATGGCATTTGCACAACAACTATGACAACAATGCTCACTGTTGTCATAGTTGTTGTGCAAATGCCACTAATGCTTTTCTTATGGTATAAGGGGCACATGAGCTGACGAGTCACCTGGTGTTAAGTGATCTACGCTGCCCATAAACGCCCACAAGTTACAAGAATTTGTGGGGGGTTCCCGCCATTAAGGTACACTCGTTTCTAGAAGGTATTTATATATAATTACATATGAGTGGGTATGTATATCTTGTTAATGTGGGTAGAAACAGAAACTGTACGATATTCTGTATTTTTAATCAACTTCGCAAAAAACGAGAAGGTTATTCGGGAATCGGGACGTACCTTTTTTTTTTGGTTTGTGGTTTGGTGTCTAAGTGAAGGATAATTATTATCATCATACAATAAATAACATTGGTCTTCATAGACAAAATTCTTTATAAAATGTGTGTATTCTTTCTTTCTTTCACTTGTATTCTTAATCTTTGATTAAATTTAGAAATAATTTTGATAAATTAAGTATGCAGAGGACGAACTGTCTATAATACTCATCATTTTAATAATCCTGGAGAGAATTATATAAAGTTTTTGTCATGCATGTACATCATGAAACCCGAATGCACGTGTCGAAATATTACGTTTTTATTCAAATAAAATGAAACTAGATAAGAGATAAGAACTGAATATATTGCATATAAGATAAAATCTTTGTGGATTTTCATTCAGCTAACTGTAGATCTAACAATTGGTGTGATTACTTAGTTTAAGTTTCTATCAGTGAAGTTTAGTGAGTAAAATTAATATCAAAAAATATATATCTTTAAAATAATTATTCAATTAATGATTTTCTTTAAAAATAGTTTAAATGAAGTTTGGTTTATAATAACAAGGTAGCAAGACCAAATATACGGTGTAATTAAACTGAAATAAAAAATTAAACCTTTTGTAGACCTTATTGCAAATTAGTACTCAACTAATAGCCATTTCTTACTATTAGTACTAAAATAACAGATAACTTAATAGTTTATTACTTATAACCATAATAGGGTATTAATACCCTTTCATGGTAATAAGTATATTTAAATATAACTGACGATAAGGGAACGGAAAACCTTGGTAGGACGCGACGTGCGGCAAAACCATATTTTAAGTGCGAAAGAAAAGTGAAGACTTTTTTACGATTTATTTGCTATTGCTTCGCTTTTCGGCCAAAAGACACAAAAACGAAAAAAAAATTTAATCCAAAATCAAGCAAACATGCCGAAGCCGTCACAATCACAAACTAGTGTTACTACGACGAAGCTACCGTTGGATAAACTTAATTTTTTTATAAAATCAACCTTAATTAAAAGGCGTATTATACTATTGAAGAATATGTGGAGGATAAAGATTCATGGCATGTATCAGCTTATTCAAAATAGGACAGTTGTTAGGCGGCCAATGATTGTAAAGTATATACCTACTTATATTTGGAAAATAAACCACATTTTAAGAGTAACTATCGAGTTTCTTGGCGGTATCTCCTCGATAGAAGCGACTTTCCGAACCGGTGGTAACTGAAAAAATGACTATTCATAAGTGCTTCTAAAAATATTTTTTATTCTATTCTACGACCGTAGGACTTACATCTCGGTTTATCATACTCATGCATTATAGGGTGCATTACCTTCATTTCCGTCGTAATGTTGAGTACAGAATTAAAAAGTAATCATGAGGCAGTATCATTCCATTTGCTTTGGATATACATATGTATATTGATGTACATATGTCTTCAACAATTTATTAAGATAAATTAAGTATGATTATGATTACAATCTATGTTTTTGTCAGTTTATTAATAAGAGGCTTTTACTTGAAGAGTAAGTATGTCAGCCTGATCTATACCTTAAATTAATAAATTATTAAATAATTCACATAATTGTCACATTCAATGTGTCCATTTAAAGGAAGTGGGTAGTAACTAATAAGCATAAGTGAATAATATTAGCTAGCCAATCTTTGGACGAAAGTTATGGAATAGTAATACAATTTAGTGTGTTTACTTGCATACTTATGGTTGTAAATGTTTCGAGAGTTTAAATTGAATAAAATTATGTCTCCAGTCTGTAGTTAATATCTACTATTTATTGCTTAATTTCCTTGTATGATAACCGTTCATACAAATAGGAACGCTAGGTCGCATAATAGGATGAGTTATTTCATATTTGTTTGTGGGAAATGAACTCTGCTGAACCCTACTTAACAAACAGAATGATATTCGTTTACGTTGTGACAACCGCAGTAAATTAAATATGACTATTGCGTTACTGAACTACAAATTACAATACACGCTGTATTTTACATTGGATGAAAGTTTAGCTAAAATATATTCGTAATGTAAGACATTATTACCTAAGTAATTTTAAAGGTTTTCAGGTTTCTTCTCATAGAATTGCTTTATACTTTCTTTAGGATGGAATAAACAACTTCAAATTCCTCTTTGTTTCTTTGTTAGCGCTAAACGTCGTTTTTGTTTGATATATCTACTGTTAATAATTATGTCGATACAGAAAACCAGAAAAGGTTACTTCTGTATAAAGATCTGGCAGCATGGTCGTGCTACCGCCAAGACAATCCAAGAATCAAGCGAAGCGCAAGATAATATTTAAGTACTTACCTAATTTTTTCGTAGTGCTTCGCCTTTTTAGATTCCTCATATTTTTGATTTTTGATATACCAGATAGTTCAAATTCTCGAGATGTCAGTACTAGACATACAAAGATTAAATTGCATAGCTAAAATACTAATACGAACGACCAAGCTATACGTTTTGACTGAGATGTGGAGTTCATCAAGTAAGGGTTGGTAGAGACGGGTATGTAGATGCAGAACCTTAGCTCTACATGAGATCTCGTTTTATCTTCTACGCGGGATAAGCCATATATCCAACGTTTTAAATCAAATGGTTTTGGTGGGATTTATTTTATCCTATCGTTTGGCATCTTGTGCGCAACTTTAATTAAGTAAGTAATTTAAATGTCTGCACCAGAAATGTGTACCAACAAATTCACGTAATATCGATAAATTATGGGTCTCAGTTCAATGTCCCTAAATATTGTACGCATGAATGATGAAATAGGTGCACATCGTTTTTTAAAAATAAAATAGCAGACCTACGCGAAATTATAAAAATAGACTATTTCGTGTATAAGATATCGTGCAAAATTAAGGTTTCTTACAAAATATATTGTTTCGTTGCATGAAAGTATGAACTTTGTTAGACTTTATTGTGAAGATCAAATGACGTAATATCATTCTAAATAATATAAGAGTAGTTTTCCATACATTCGGCGGCCGCGGTGCTGAAGTAATTCGTCTCAATGAATTCAGTAGTGGGCATACGTTTGTATCGAACGCACATGACGAAATTAATCAAAGACGTGGGGAAGGTTTGAATCAACGTCAAGGTCAACAGGTCGGTTTTTATATGTAATCTTAATACTTCTATATCTCTGATGAATACGGTATTTGTCTTTTAGCCGGTTTGTTATCAGACATACCGAATTCATCTCGTTAATGTTAGATACATTGTTTAGTTTACTAGAGACAACGTGTTCTGCTTTAATCTTTATATTTAATTACCAATAAAATGTTATCTACAAGGAGAGTAATATATAAAGCCTGTGAGCTGCTCTATTACACTGATAAGAGTCTTAAAGGATTAACAGGGTAAGTAAATAACTTGAGCTAAAATATTTAATAGTAGAAGAAATACTGCTCTATATAAGTAAATACTAATGTTAAGATGATTATAAATACTTTGGATTTATGTCATTATTAGTTATAAATAATATTTTTTTAGTAAAAGAAATGCAATAATATGTTATGTTTACGTTACCTATTTAAGATTATTGAGTATTTTTCTTACATTTATCTTATTGATTATTTTATAAATTACAAAGTTTAAACGGAACAAATGTAAATAAATCAAAAAATCAGATATAAAAATAAATATATCTTACAATATATTTACTTTTATATCTGACTTGGTAAACAAATTCATTGTTGCATTTTCATTTTTATATTTAGCAGTTTAATTCAGAGAGATGTAGAATAATAAATAATATAAAATTAACATACTATGAGAAAATATTTTTTTTTGTAACAGCATGGCTGCTCAGAGACAACTTTCGTCCAAAGAGATCTTCGCGCTAGAAGACAGGTATGGGTGCCGCAACTACGCCCCCCTACCAGTCGCTCTCTCCCGTGGTGAAGGTAAATATAGACGATATTACTGTCGAGTTTATTCAAAGTTTGACTACCAAAGAATTGGACAAAACCCGAATCGCACGCAAAGTTCGAGAGATGTAGAAATCTTTTTAGTAATGCTTTAGATTTGCTAATATGTAAATATTCGCTCACCACAAATTGGCATAATTCTCCGCAACTCATACTTTATTTATATTGATTATTTTAAATAAATAGTACGTATGCTTAGCGGGTACATGATACTCAGACCTCATACCAAACCAAACTCAGACCAGACATACTAACTGCAATTCTCAGTACTTATTAGTGGTATTTTGTGGGTATTAATGTAGGTAACTAGTCGTAGGTTCGATGGTGGTAACAATGACATAGCAGCGCGGTACTCGTATATAAGAACTATGGGTAATTTTTGATGATTGACTATTTTACTAGATGAAACTTTTACATAAGAAACGATGGCATATTGCTTATTTTTTTGAGAATCGACTCTCGATTAGTGATTAAAAAGTCAAAACATTTTTGCACTCAGTAACAAAAATTAAATTGTTGTATATGAGAAAAAAAAGTAAATTGAAGATTTTGTTATTTTAAATAAAGCAAATAGTTACGATAAACAACCGTAAAATTCCAATACTGGAATACAGGAGTATCGTAAAAACAGGCTACGAAAAAAATTACATAAGTATTATTACGTAAGTAGGTAATGGAGGGAATATTTTTTCATAGAAACTGATGCATATCGGTTATTGTAGGTTTTTTAAAAAAACGCGTAGGTAATATCTAATTCAGAATTCCCTCGAAAGAAAATGGTTTCATTGAAGGCTTACCCAATTCCGATTAGAGCTTAGGGTAAATTTTATAATACTCTCAATTATTGCAAGACTTATTGGAATCTATAAATAATTGGTGGTTCGATTTTTTATTTATAAACCAAACAACATGATTAGATAACCTTATACAATATTGAATGATGTAAAGTTGTAAACAACAATAGCTTGTGACGACTGACGATAATGTTGTCTTCTTCATTTTGGGAATATTATGTGATTTGTTGAGATTGTGGTTACTAGCCACTGATAAAAGCTCATTATAAATATGTATTCCTTATATTATTTTATAGCACGCTTTTTTATGGCGAGTGGGAGTGGCTTTTCAATTTGTTGCTTTATTCCTGTTTAGGTTACTATATCCTCCTGTGAATGTATAAATACCTACTTAAAATTTAAACAGTCAACCAAAATTTACTTTTATGTGATTTGGCAAAAGTTGCGCTGCATTAGTATATTTTTCACTTTTGTACTTTTTCTTCATACTTTATGCATACGGGTAGACAAAACGAAGTCACTCTATCTTAAATTCAATTTTGGTTACAGCTTAGTATAATTAAGATAAAAATACATTGTATTTATTACAGGTCCATTTGTATGGGATGTTGAAGGAAAGAAATATTTAGATTTCCTAAGTGCTTATTCAGCAGTTAATCAGGGTCATTGCCACCCACGCATAATCCAGGCTCTCAAGAAACAGGCTGATGTTCTTACTTTAGTTTCGAGGTGAGTAATAAAGTTTTCCTACAAATATTCTATTGATGTTATTCTACGATTGAACGATAATCTATCGGGGCACAAGAATCCGTATAATAACTGTTACAACAATCAAATTGTTACCGCTATCTATTTAATTGACATACTAAATTGAAATTCATATGTTTTCAGGGCATTTTATTCGGATAAGTTGGGTGAATTTGAAAAGTATATGACAGATGTATTTGGATACGACCGACTTTTGCCCATGAATACCGGCGTGGAGGGTGGCGAGAGTGCATGTAAAATCGCAAGAAAATGGGGTTACGATGTCAAGAAAATACCAGAAAATATGGCAAAGGTATCGTAGAATTTGTGTTTATAAACTAGTGTTTAAAATACTTTTTGAAATAAAAAATTTCATATATTTTGACGCCAATAACGTTACACAAAATCCTTTAAAAATAAAATCCTTTCAAAACCATACTTGTATAGAGAGAAGTTTTAAAATTTATTAGGACGATTGGTTGCAATGTAAAATTATTTTTATCCCTAGCTAAGTAACTTATAAGTCTTATTTGCATCGACAGATTATCTTCGCGGAGAACAATTTCTGGGGCAGGACGCTGTCTGCCGTGTCGTCATCATCAGACCCAACTTGCTTCCAAGGTTTTGGGCCATACATGCCAGGCTTGAGTCTGGTGCCTTATAATGATATTGCAGCTTTAGAGGTTAGTTGATATTAT
This sequence comes from Phoebis sennae, assembly GCA_001586405.1. NCBI lineage: Eukaryota > Metazoa > Arthropoda > Insecta > Lepidoptera > Pieridae > Phoebis > Phoebis sennae. The sequence continues at coordinate 120,657 of LQNK01000075.1, forward strand.
TTAGATAGAGTGAAGAGATTTAATTGTTGCCCGAAACTACTGGATTGATTTAAAAAATAATTTACCATCTAAATTATAAATCATATAAGTTATAAATCTGTATTTTTTATAAAAACCGCGGGATGTTACTATTAACAAAATACTTATACTACGTTTTATTACAGATAAAATAAATAATAAGTTGCATTTCCATTTCATTATATTTTGTTACATTTTTTGCCAGTGTTTGTCACCTATTTTTTAACAATATAATATATTTTTTAAACATATATAACGCTAATGTTTAAAAACAAATGTTTAACGTAAATGACAAATAATATGATCATTTCAGAAAGAATTACAAGACCCAAATGTCGCTGCATTCATGGTAGAGCCTATCCAAGGGGAGGCGGGAGTAGTTATCCCTGACAAGGGATACTTGAAGAAGGTTCGAGAACTTTGCACCAAGTACAATGTGCTGTGGATTGCTGATGAGGTTCAGACTGGTTTAGGTGAGATTTTAGTGAAGTGAAAATTATTTAAACGTGGACAATGTAATGTTATATCTTCATTAAATTAGTTAAAACTACTTGTTTAAACAATTTCATACAAAGGAACCGTTTGATGGTTTAAACGTGCAAAAGGAAAATTGATGAATCGTGATATTTATGGTAGGAAGGAAAAACGTTACTTTTGTTTTAACTGTTTTGTATCATTTAAATATGAATTATGAACATATTTTATTGAAAGCAAGACGTCCAGTGACGGTTCCACAAGTAAGAATTTTGTAAGAATTTACCGGAAAAGTATATTGATCTATCAGTTTTTGTTACGAGTTATCTGCTCGAATACAGCAAGTTTATTATAAAGTTAGAATCGTCGTGAAACTAAGTTTCATAATACGTACGTACAATGTATTCATTTTCGATTTTTTACAAACATAATGATTATATTTTTTTATAACACAAACTATTTCCTACTATAACGATGACACAAAATTAGAGTCATATTCAATATTTTGTTAAAATTTTAGGAAGAACGGGAAAGTTGTTAGCCGTGGAGCACGAAGGTGTGAAACCAGACATTTTAATCTTGGGTAAAGCGCTCAGTGGCGGCGTCCTTCCCGTGTCAGCTGTGCTTGCCAACAACAACGTTATGGATGTAAGTTTGTCTATGGTTGTACAATTTATAAGCATAATAAAACAAACTAAGGTCTATTATTTTTCAAAAATATATTTTTTCAAATGATGTGATATTGCATATTGCGAACATAAGGCTTTCTCTACATAGTCTTCCTTTCCAAAAAATACATTTTTAATTAATTACAAAATACCTACTTATTATTTTAGTGTCCACCTGTTTAATGGATAAAATATAAAATAAAAATGTATTCTCTCAGAAACGTTCAATTCAGGAATGTTAAAAAAATAGAAAAGGTCATCCTGAATAACATGTTAGTTTTTTTGCTTTCAATTACTTGTGTTGTTAACATGGTATAAAAATATTAAATGTATATTTTAGGTAATAAAACCTGGCACTCACGGATCAACATACGGTGGAAATCCCCTAGCTTGTGCAGTTGCTACGGAAGCTATTAAGGTACGTGCAATTAATTAAGTTAACGCCTATTACGTACTGGAGAATAAACAATCGCGACTAAGCATTTAGAACATAAAATAATTTTCATTCGTTCACAAATATGTTAAGCTAATATACACGCGATTTTCATTCATTTATTCAGATAACAATTTGTTTTGAACTTATTTTAATAAATAATGGAAACTGCGAAATTCTTCATTTCTCTAGGAATCAATCTCACATTCCTATTCAAACTGGATTAATGAATTATAGAACGAGCTTACTATAGTCGGTTCCTAACAACTAGAGTTTTGCGGCCAATGTAGATAATCATTCCTTATCAATTTTCCTATCGAAAGATGAGAGGCTTTTCTAGATCAAGATCAATCTATTCTTTGAATTAGGATTGATGTCGGACGTATATCGATTATCTACTATAAAATGCCATATTTTTTTGCAGTGATTTGCGCGATATTTTTAGATTTCTTATACGATTAGAACTGATAAAGTTAACTAAATGTTATGGTATTTTCAAATGGAAACTGTATTTGAGTATTGCTAAGACTTTAAGAAGTCTTTTGTGGCAAAAATTCACTTGATGCGATGAATGTGAAGAGCTAATATTTTCGCGTTTTCAGGTATTATTGGAGGAAAAACTAATTGAGAACGCTGCGAGGTTGGAATCCGTGTTCCGCGAGGAGTTGGAGAAGATTCCCAAACACATGCTGACAGCCATCAGAGGCAGGGGCCTCATGTTCGCTATTGATGTTAACGACAGTACGTATATCTACTCTATAAAAAAGCTATTGGAGCATATTCTGAAAGAACACTTGACCAGTGATAGGTAGATGACTATGGGATGCCACCAATCTACCTTGTTGTGACTATAAGAATAAGAAAAAAATAATAATACATTAATTTGTGCAAGAAATTTTGCTATATTACTTGAATCCTAGTAATATAGCAAAATTTCTTGCGTGAGTGCAAACACAGTCACATTTATTATAATGTAAATTTACAAAAAATAATCATTATACCAATCTTTGAAACTTTATTGAAACAATTCAAGCATAAATTTAACATAACCTCCTTAAAAATAGAAAAAAAAAACAAATAAATAAGAGTGTGGAGGCCGAGCTTGACGGAATGAAAACCGCATCATTAAATTTTTGAACAATTGATTTACCGAGCCAGGAATCGAACCTGTTGATTTAAAAAAAAATCCTGTATTCTTTCACCTATAGGTACTCCTAATTGGAATAACTTTTTGCAAAGTAATGTCTTAGACCAATGTGGATGAAACACCATAGTTTTGCATTTTTACATAAAATTCAATCATATTTTATTGTGGACCAGTAAATGAAATAAATAAATGTATTTATGAAATACTAGCTTTTGCCCGCGGCTTCGCACGCGTAGACTACAAAATTAACATAGTTGTTATAAAAATGATATTATGACTTTAATTATAAGTATTTTAATTACACGCTCGTCTGTATAATTTTAAAATTCAATCGGAACCAATATTTTATATCAATGTTTTCTAAAAACTTAACAGTAACTTAATAGTCTCTAGGTCAGACTATTTCTAGGAAAGTATGTTCAGATTACATAAGGAATACTCATACAATAAATCAACTAAAACAAAATAAAAATCTGAGATATATCTACCTAAACAAAATATGTATGTAGGT
>LQNK01000075.1:129365-141034 GCA_001586405.1 Phoebis sennae
AATGTACAAATTTTGACTTGCTACGATTTTATTATATGTATTGATGATGTATTGATTGATGATTTTCAAATCTCCAAATCCTTAATTATAATGTTTATGCGTGTTAATTAGGTCGAATTACTCATGTATATTTTTTTTACTTATCGTACATTCAAACCGTTTTATCTTTCACAATGCATTTTTATCATAATTGAAATGAGCGATTACAATTAAAACACAATAATTTGTAACAAACATTTTGCTCACAGTCTCTAATTAATTGTCTGATATTTTATTTTTAAGATGGAATTAAATAGAAAATATTTGATTTACATAAACTTCATACAAAGTACTTATGAATAGTCAAGTTAATGAACTACAACCTACCACCATGTTTGATCGTCTCGTTGAACCAGTGGTCCGCGCATTAGCGTTACAGTTAGGAACAACAAAAGGGTTCTACGAGCGAAACCCGTTGAAGACGTGAAAAAATTGTTTCTATATAAATTGTTTCTATATATTTACTTGATCCTAATGGAAAATTGTGAAATGGATTAATTACATTCGCCCAAGTCCCTATAGGTGACACGGGTCTTAACTTTTAACTACCACTAGAATATACTTACTCGTGGAATAATTAGTTAGGGTGTTCCATCCCCAAAGGTAGAAAATTATGGTGTGATCAATATTGTAATGTTCTACTGTCTCGGTGTTTGTTCTATAGTATGTAGGTATTTACAAAAAAAGTATGTTTAAGTACTGGTTCTGGGTCTTCTGGGTCTATCAGCTGGATAGCTGATAGACGTCAGGCATTCCACAATATATGGCGTTATATGTAACGTTTATTCATTCTAGGTATTCCTGCCTACGATATCTGCCTGCGATTGAAAGAAGCCGGTCTTCTAGCTAAAACAACGCACGGGCAAACCATCCGCCTCGCACCCCCACTGGTGATCTCGGAACAACAGCTGCGTGAGGGCGCACGCATCATACAACAAGTCTTCATGAACTTTAGCAAGTAGATTATCGGTTAAGGAATTTTACTGTATTGTTATGGTTAAATGTGTTGAATAAATGTGTTGTTATACTGATATGTTTTATTATGTGAATACATTTTTATAATTTAAATTCGTTGTTTGTACAATAAATAACAGAACAAAGATATAAATAAAGGACTACTATGGTTTAATAAAAAGTAATTGTACAATTAGGCCTATTAATTACAATCAATCGCTCGTTGAAACAACTCCCGATTCGAAATGTTTAATTACAACTGTATGATATGCCTTAATATGTTTGTGGTTCCGAAAATTTGAACGTATATAAAAATAAATTTAACTCGTGGAGTCAGCGAGATATTTATGGGAAAAACAGAAACTTGCATATAGAGGAAAACAAGTTAATATTTATAATAAATACTTAGATAAAAATAAATATTATCACATATTCAGTAGACATGGACTCAATCTATAAAGGCATACGTGACGTATTTGAAAAGTAGCAGTATGTGAAAAATAATACTCGAGTTCAATAAATAGCGTATATTTGTAAATATAATTTACAACGTGGTGTCGTAACACATTTAAATCACAGTTTGTTGAGGTAAATACTGATCTAGTACATAGCTTACGTATAATCAATACTTTATTTTGCAAATGCAGTCAAATAGCAGCCGATAATTTTAAGGCGTGTGACAAAATGTCACTTATTGTCTAAATTATTACTGGCGTAAGGCAATTTGTTCCTTGTTACAAAGGGTTAAAGGGCGGAATCCAGAACACCGATTTGAGCTCTCATGGTATCCATCAATTTTGCTAGTAAAATACTTTCGTCTAGGCTCATTTTTGGACTCTCAAGTAATCCTGAAAAGTAACAACATGTAATGCAATATTTAATCAAAACTAGAAATGATTGACAAACTATATTTTGTCTTCAAAATAATACAAAAGTATGTGAATGAACGTCATTTTGATAATGCAAGCATTATCAGTAAAAAAATAAATTAAAACATCGTAATATAAATGACGCATTTTGTTTTTTATTAAATATAATATGACGTATCCTATAATAAACTTCATCGGCACACTAATTAATGAGTCGTTCAGACTTCAACAAAACATTAACTTAGAGCACAAAAAATTGAGGACCAAAAAACAATTAACAAAAATTGTTTATTTTAAGCCAACATAACGTTAAGTAATGCCATAAACGTGTTATTTTTCGATTTTTTTCAAACCTTTTAAAAAAAGAAAAGTAAAACATTTTTAAAAAGTAAAGTTTAAACAGTAAAACAACAACACCAAATTTCGTTACCTTCATTAATGCAATTCCAGCACTCTTGTATCTGGTAGCTGAGGCCGGCGCTATTATGGAAATGGAACTTGAACTTCCCTTTAGGTAAAGTCCACTCCGTACTGTTCGCCGCCGAAATATGCAGCACGGTGGGACACCAGAAGTAATCCAGCTGGAATTTGATACAACTTGCTTTAATATTTTCTAGACTAAAATGAATGAGGGTCCAGTTATGGACATTATAATGAATAATGCGAAATCTGTTTTTTTTTTTACTTTTAGTACTGTGGTCTGAGATGCACCAGAAGTTGGAGAATTTGATATCACTTATATTATATCGTTCTATTTATTTAAAAGAACCACAATCAATCGTTCCGGATACTATATGTACAGCCATAACGTTAGAGAACATACTTAAAATGTAAGTTGTAAAGATTTTATCTGACTCCATTCTTAAAGGGATGCCCACTACCTTGATAAACAACAATAATGTGCAATTTTATACTTCGAATCGCGTTTAGCCGATTTTTGCTGTGTTGTGCCCATAACGATTTTTTAGACATAGATCCGCACTTGCTTTACAGGGAATGAGGTTGTTAATGGGTATTTATTGATTTTACAGGGAATTGATTTTTACTACTTGTTTGTGTGCCTTTGTGTCATCATTCAACTGTAAATTTTTTGTGATATATTTCATCATCATTTAGTTTGAGAGTTACTGAGAAATTAAAGTTGTTTATTGCAGTTGTATTGCGTTATTACATATATTTAATTTAATAATTCGACCAGTGCTGACCTGTGTTTCAATTTATTTAATTAATTTATGGTATGGAGTATGTTACGTAAAATAAATAAAGGTGATTTATTTTAAAGGTGTATTGCAAAAGGCTGTGATTAAAAAACATTTATTTAATTTGAATTAATAGAAATAGTTTAGATAAAAGAATATAAGAGAATATCTTAAAAAATATTGCTAGTTATAATTATTTATGTTAATATATTATTTCCAACAATTAATTATATAATACCTATTATTCGAGTTAACACGTGTAAAATAACAACTATGTAAAAATACAATACAAATGTTAATATGCGATTATTATTGTACTAGCCTTCCGCCCGCGGCTTCGCCCGCGTGGACTACAAATTTCTGTACTTTGTGGATTTTCGAAGTAGAGGTGGTATGACAATTTTTAAGATTTAGAAACGTACGTTTGTTGAAATATATCTCGTAAAAGGTTTAAGTTCGAGGTATATCCGACATTAAATATAACAAAAGTGTCACTGTTCAGTTTTATATAATTCTAATAATTCTATTTTATTTTTTTTGCCATTTTGGAAATCTGTCGTGTACTCTCAGAATAAAAGAATTGATGTTTCCATGGATTTAACACATTTTTGCTTATGGACGCAAATAATATCTTCTGCATGTTGGTTAGTCTTTGTTGTGATTAGCCGCCATGGTCGTAATCTACTTTCGAGATCAAGAGAAGGCTACATTTATCAATAAAAAGTGCTTTAAATAACACTTAAAATATTAAATTTAATATACCTACGCGCATTGATGATATGTTTTGATGGATCACTTTGAACCCTCATATCTTTTTTATTTGTTAACCGATTTGAATGAAATAAACACTAAAACCTCCGGGGGGCTAGCCGTAATACATAATCGAAAACCGTATTTAAATCGGTTAAGCCGTTTCGAAGTTGACTGCGTACAAACGCCCGACAAACAGACAAACAGACAAACCGACAAACAGACAAAAATTCTAAAAATCATTGTTTTGAGTTTAGAATCATAAATGAAACACGAAACACTATTTTTTTCTTGAAAATATTAAATGTACAGACACGGCTAGTCTACGATTTTATTATATGTATAGATAACGGATAATGTCTTAGTTTAACATTGTTAATGAAATGTTAGTTACCAATTGACATTCATTGACTGCATATTAAATATTAATACTGAATAATTTATTTTACTATGATATTTATCCTACTAGAGAAGAAATAATTTTATGATGAGTACAATCCTTGCAACGATTATTCAAGTTCATTTGAATAATGATGATTTTTGTTTGAATAAATTATAATGTGGGTTAAATAATAATGTATAAAAAGCGTTTACGATTAAAAGCATTTTTAGTCGATAAACACAATAAAATACTAAAAATAACTCTGCTTAAATGGTTTTACAAAAATGTTTTCGTAAATAAATAAAAAAAACACGATAGTAAACAATTAATTTAATATTGACTTTATTGAATGGCAAATTCTATAATCAATACCTACAAATACAGCTGAGCAAACCTAAATTTAGTGTGTACATCAGTAATTAGTATTGATAATTATAAATATTAAAATGCAAGTTTGTTTACGACTTGAAAAATTCTTCCTAGTTTTGTTAGACAGGTGCATGGGCAAGATATTAATTAAGCATTACAATACTAAGCGGGTGAAACTGCGGGGCACAGCTAGTTTCCTTATAATATCGGTCTTACAAACAGAGTGTACGCGTATATCTCCCGTTTCTGTAGGATTTCGGGGATAAATGAGTCTATTCAATTTAAACGAACAAATATATGTTTATAATAATAGTTGACATATATTTAGCATCTAAAAGGGACATAAGTGGTAGCGCGGGAATTCTAAGAAAGGCAAGCCAAAAATGGTTCCTTATAAACACAAAAAAAAATATTTTTAGATTAAAAGTTGTTGTCAATGATGTCAGTAATACGGTCTTGCAAGGTTATTTTTGTTTTACAAATAACCGAACCGAAACAAATAACTCAATAATTATTCATCTGTGCGTTTAACCCTAGATTACTGACCTTCGACTTCGCAATTCTTTATTCTTGTTCTTTATTTGGTAAAATTTATGCTTTTGTGCGGGTCAGACACACATTTATCATATTTTTTATACGTTTGACGCTCACAAAGCCTCTATATCCAATATATTTCAGCCCGTAAACCAAGCGGGATTCGAACAACCGTGGTTCATCGCGAAACAAAGATTTGTAACAACTAACAAGGCTTGGAAAACAAGGTAACCTAGGGTTATTGTGGTATCGTGTGGTTATGTGGTATAAAATATACGTATAGGGTGTCCCTATTTTCATAAATAGGGACACCCTATACGTATTTATTTATTTATTACGTATTTTAACGCACAGAATAACACTATTCTAATTTTTCGTTATTGTTCGCTTATTCCCCCATATTTTTCAAATGTTTTCAAGGAGTCCGAGCTGCAATAGTGGCCGTATATTTATAAGCACAAGGCAGTAAATATCAGATAAAACAAATTCTTATCATTATCGTTATTTCTTCCCTGTTTACAAATTACAGCGAGGCTAGTGTGAGCTGCCATAGTAGCCGTCAATCCCGATATATTTAGAGGTACACAAGATGTACTCGGTAACATTAGCGATTGAACACAATATTAGATAAAACAAATGCATACCGCTATCGTCCCCTCCGTGCCTGTTATTTCAACTCTATTGCTAAGTTTGACCCTCGTCTGAGCTGTAACGGGGACCATCCTTCCATTCGTATATTTTAAAGCACACTTACTCCTATACACCAGCCTAATTACATAATATCAGATAAAATAATGGCTTACCGCTATCGTCCCCTTCGTGCCTGTTATTTCAGCTCTATTGCTAAGCGTAGCTCTAGTCTGAGCTGCAATAGTTGCCGTTCTTCCATCCGTATACTTTAAGGCACAAGACACAGACTCGTCTACACCAGCCTTACTTATGTGGCCGGTGCACATTATGTCAGTGGGGGGTTCTTTGTATATGAATTGCAAGAATTGGAGCATGTAAACACCCAAGTCCAATACTGCACCGCCACCTAAATCTTTCATTCTGGAATTATTTTAAATCATTAAGCATAAGTCACATGTTAAATTTATAAAATTTATACACAATTTTCTCTGTAAGTAAATGTATGTAACGGATAGAGTTAGAAGCATTATTAGCAAGAAAGACTGAATGCAACTTTAAATATAATACAATTTACATAATTAAAATTTAATCGATAAAGTATATAATGACATAATGTATACTTTACAATAAGTAATGAACGTGTATTTTCGACAAGCGCGGAAGTATAAGGTTATCGTGCATTCTTTGTGGGTACACAAAATAAACTTGAACTCAGTTCAATCAGGAAAAATTGTGACCTTCGCGCCACGCTTTCGGTTTTCTGTTTCATCTTCCTCGGAACATTAATAAATGCCATGAATATATACTTCCTGATTGACCTGCGCCTTTTAAGGATAATGGCATGATAGTAAATAGCAATCGAAGATATCTTACAAGTTTCGTTCTAAGTCACTTATTTCGACCCCAAACTGTACATTTATATGATATATGTCCCCAAGCCCGCCAGCCGCTATATGTTTATCCAAAGCGTCGTAAGCAGGAAAGAACCGTGACCACATCCCTTCAAGAAGAAAGAGCTTCTTTTCGCGCGCCAATTCGACAAGCGACTTCGTTTGCTTGTACGTCATCCCCATGGGCTTCTCACACAAAACGTGCTTACCATTCTCTAGCATTAACTTAGTTATCTCGTAATGTTGTAAATTAAGTACGCTGACGAAGACAATGTCTGAAAATTAAAACTTCTATCTAAAATCTTCAAGGATATTGTTTAATGTGTTTAAGTCGGTGATTTTATTTGAATCAATTATAAAACTAGGGTAAGAACGTACATATGTAAAATGCCTTGAAAATGAAGCAGAACATACCTACTGAGGTGTCGTGCGCTAACGATTCGTAGCCTTCGTACGCCGTTGCGATTTTATGGAGCGTGGCCAATCTGTGAACACGATCTAGGTCTTTGCCAGCAATAGCTACTACTCGATGCTGCTCGGGCGAGATGGAAGCCATTGCTGTTAGGAAGTCGTGGGTGATCATACCGACACCGGCGACACCCCATTGTAATTGCAAACTCATCTAAAATCAATATTATAGTATCACGCACCCTATCACAAAATATCTCAATAATAAAAATTGAAAATTAGGTTTCTACGGTAAAATTACTTTACACTTTTGTTTGAAATTTAAACAGCACTGGCGGCGTAACAAATGCTTGTGTCACTGGTATATAACACGCGTGTTACTTGAAATTAGATCGCGATCCCTCCAATAAGCGTAATTAAACACTCATTTTAAAACTGTGTACATAATACGAAGGCAGTTTTTATATTAAACGAGATAAACACATTTCTACGTGTTATCTTAAAGATATCCAAACGAATCAGGATTTTTATCGCTATTTGCGTATTAACCGTATAACAAGCGAAATTCCTTCATGAATGATGCAAAGACTTCAGCAGTTACAGCTAGAGTGAGTATCTAATAAAGGTGTTTTGTCCACGTGAGCCGCGGTGGGGGACATTTCCATTAGTCTATTAGCTTGATTGTTTGTGTCATCACTGTATCATCAAAGCGTAACATAATAATGTTTGCTAACGATCCTTTATGATCATTTTACGACTGATAACACAAAACAATAACTCTTTAATTAAAGTGTCCCCTATGCTTCGAACTCTTTATTACACGGCTACTACACATTGTCGTGTATAAAAACAAAATATCATAAATATTATAATATTATCATATCCATTAGACATATCCATTTCGGAATTACATAAATCTTCTGGCTTTTACACACAAAAGGTAGGAGAAATCTTTTTCTAAGATATAATATATTGTACAATGAGTATTCTTGGAAAATAAAATTAATTAGTTTGTCAAGGTGACGTATTTCAATAAATACTAAGAAAGTGATAGTGTATAAGATTTTTTAGAAGTGCATTTTTCACTCTAGGTAAGAGGTTATTAAAAAACCAATATTCTTGCTATCAGGTCATAAGGTGCTTTTGGGGAATACTTTAAAATAGAAACCTTTTTTTATGTATAGACGGTAAGAAACTAATTACCTATGTTTAAGTATTGTAACAAGACATTAATTTGCAGAATAGTACCTCAAGAATATTCAAATCGATATCCATCTCTATTTAATACTAATGAATGGAATGACATTTTAACAGAAAGACCTTAAAAACGTGAAGATTTCCGTAAAGATATATTACGACAAATAAATTTTATTGTGATAAATAAATGATAACTTATAAGGCACTTACGTTTGTTAATTCAGGCATAATAAGTATATATATACAAAAATTGTGGAAGTAATCTGTAACAATGATAAGACAATAATTACGGATGATAAAACCAAAAGTACACAAACTATCGAACTCATAAGGAATTAGAAAAAGAGATAAGAATATACATGAATATAATTAACCACTTTAATTTATAATTAATCTATTTTTCCTAGTTTTAATTTATTTTTTATAAAATATTAATTGAAAACTAAATTAAAATAAGGAGCGGCGTACTTACAGCATTTAAATGTGTGCGTAGGTCCCTTCGGGTCAGGTCATGAGCAAGTTGCCACAATATATTTAAGTTATTTCAGTCAAGGTAAAAATAAATCCTCTCATAAAGAGTGGTCGTTTAAAAGTAAATCAATGTATCGTAAATATACAGAGTAATCACGAGATGCTCACAAGACGAATTTTGTTGTAATGACAATTGACACTGACAACTGACAACTGACAAGAATGAATTGATGCAATTTGTTATTTTATGAATGAATAGTCAGCTGCTTGTGTACGGATGGCAATGTAAGTTGTTAACTAAACGGATCGGATGTTATCAGGGTTTAATCCCTAGTTTTATTAATTAAAATGATAATTTACATATTACAAGAAATAAGACTCAATTATTTTAGTATTAATAAGTGATTGGTCATGTTTCGATATGCGTGTATTTGATGACTGTTATAACTTATAACCATAGATTATACAATGATGGATCCGACATTCTGTCAAATTTGATTTTGACATAAAAAAGTAAAAACATGTGAAATGTGAATAAAAACACTTGTGAATACCTATCGTATTTTCGTCATGGAATATTATTTGGAGAGATCCTTTTGTTTATTATCAAGGCTTCTCTTCAACTGAAAAATTTTTAATTCATAGCATTGCAATTTCCATTATTTTTATTTGTAAATAAATTTTAGTTCCATGAAAATGACGTTTGTTTTGTGGAGGTCATATTCTAATACAAGGAAAAGCATACTTTCGTGTCGTAAATGCAACGCAATAGCTTCGATAAATGAGGTTTTTAGCAAATTCTTTAGTGATGAAAAAGATAACGACAATCAGGAGTTTATTAACAGCACAATACTAATCGAAAGTGGATATAATGTATCGGAGCTACCAGTAGTAATAAGAAAACTGAAAAGTTTGACGGAATTAGATGCATCTGAAAATGGAGCCCCTAAAAGTGGTAGTGATTCTTTAAGCTATCACCTTATTCAGGAAGAATTTAAACAGTGTATGGATCTGCGTGATGTTTTTTCTTTAATAAACAAATGTACAAAAATTACCCCTAACATCGCATTGGGAGCAATAGAGAGAATATACGATTTGGAGAAAAATCCTCTGTCATTGCCATTTAATACTAAGAATGATCAGAATATTAATTTTGCTAAAGGTGCAATACTGGATAAACTATTAAAAGTTGTTATGAAGACTGAGGATACACAGACAATAATAAATATATTGAAAACAAATTCCTCAGTGATTGAACCCTATAAGCATAAGTTTTGTGATGAATTATTACTTCGAGTTACTGATGGCAAGCTTTTTATAAATCATTTATGTGAATTTGCTAATTTTCTGTTCCAAAACAATAAAGAGCAACATTATATTGAAATTTTAGACAAATTATGGGTTGGTTATATTGCTAATGAAAATCACATTAATGAAACAAATATTGTCCAAATTTTTTCAATTCTTTCCAGACTAAAAGTTAGTAAAAAAACTATTTTGACTTTATTGGAACAAAAGTTATCAGAGCTGTGGCCAAAAATTGACAGTCTATCCATGCAAGAGATTATGGGTGTATTTATTACTGAAAAATATTTTTCTATGCAATCATTTGCAATTCTTTCTAATTGGTTTTATGCAAACATACATGCACTTGATGAGGATACTTTATTGGATATCATCACTAAATTTACAAGGCTTAATTATACAGACAATCAGATAGAAGCAGCAGTAGAAAAATATTTGAAATTAAAAGGAGCAAAAGTGACATCATATATTTTAATTATTGGGATATTAAATTATTGCATGCAGTTTCAGTTGCGAAATGAACCGATACTGAGTATTTGTTGTAAACACTATATTAAAAACATAGATCAAATACCACATAGCTTCCTTAAATCATTTATTTATCCTTATGGATATTTATACTATCAGCCACCAGATAGTTTGAATTTTTGGGATTTATCAGAAATAAAATTACTAGGAACTTACAAAAAGATAAATGTGGATGATTTATGTTCTATAATATTGTCCTATATTTATGTTGGCCAATATCCACTAAAATTAGTAACTAAGGTCTTCCATCCGGAGTATGTGACTAGAATAGATTGTTCTCATTTATTACAAAAGCTTTCTTTGATAGATACTTCTTTATCAATTGAATGTGAAAATTACTCTGGCCCATTATTGCCCAAAGATCAGTGGCCTAAACCAGTTGTACAGGATGTTAGGGTTAGTAATATAGTTAGTAAGATAAAGAATACCATTGTAAGTATAGTTGGAGAAGATAGACTATCTACGGCAGTTGTTGTCCCAAATTATTGCTCTGACGAATCTTTTCTTATTGACATTATGTTACATCCAGTTGGATTTGGCAGCAATACTTTTAATTGGAAATCAAAAATCGTAAAAGATGAAAATATAGCTCTTCTTGTTCATTTGCCAGATCATTATTGCAGTAAAAGTGATCAGCTTATTGGGCCACAGATGATGAAGAAAAAGCACTTAAACATATTAGGTTTCAAGGTGGTGAGCCTAAATTATTCAGTGTTGAGTCAGCTTTATATGTCATATAAAACCATTGAGTTGCGAAAGTATCTAGAGGATAATATAAATAAAATACAAACATGAATTATATGTTATTGTAAATATCATCAATCCTTTAAATTATGACTATAATTCTTGCTTTACTTCAGTGAGATTACTTTGGTCTTGCGAGGAGAGTAAAAAATATATTTTGAGAATGTTATCTTCAATGGCCAATGAGAAGTATTTACTCGATGTGAACCATGTTATTTCTATCAATTATTGTGATATAGAATAGTTGTAGTAAAGTAAGAATAATACATTGTTATATGACTATACAATTTATTAAGAAATATATTTTTCTAGTCTTATACAATATATATTTTGTGCAATAATAAATGTATTGTTTGGTCTTTAATTATGGTTTTATTTGCTATCTTCATTGTGTTTGTTC
>LQNK01000075.1:143199-161870 GCA_001586405.1 Phoebis sennae
AACAGTTGAAAACTCGTATCGATTGTATTGTAATCTGTAAATCAATTTCATTTATATATCTTTTAAGATTTTCAATAGATGGCGTTGTCGTTATGATTCACATTTATAGTCTTATAATTGTCAAGCCCGAATTCACTTTGTGCTCGAGAGCGATTCCGAGATTTTTTTTTATTTGAGTATTTCGTAAACACTCCCAGTTGCCTGCGTAACCCGTCATTGGAGTAGCAGATGATGTTCATAGGACTTCATGAATCATGTTAAGTTAAAGCTTTAGCACTGCCCAACCTACCTTAAAGGCCCTATTTAAGGAATCGGGGTGTCCGCTAGTGCATGGTAACTGGTAGCATTTCAGTAAAAAGTTATTAAAGGTTTAGGGTTTCTTATGTTTGGGTAGCACTTTAGTACTCTTAACCATTGTAGGTAGGTACAACATTTATCAGCCCGGAGGTATTCAGGAGGAGTCAAGATTTTCTGTAACTTAGGGTGTATAAAGACCTCTCTACACATTGGCAGATGCATACGTGGACGTAATCTGTCGGTGGATATTGGATATATCGGCAGACGTGATTTACCTACTACGTCTGTCTACGCTTATGATGTCGATTTCCGCGTATGCGTCTGCTAATGTGTAGAGGGGATTTAAGGGATATTATAAAATAAAACTATGGCACTTAAATTTAACTAATTTATTATATTTATAACATTTTTCTTATTTTATTCACTGGCTAATTTACTAGAATTATTATTTGAATAGGTATTTTAATAATTTCTTAGCTTATACAATCGAAATAGACATTAATTTTGTTATTGATAAAACATTTTTGCTATGAAAGTTTAAAATAAAAATAAATTTATTTGAAGACAAAACAATATGTAAATCGAAAATCATCATTAGGAAAAATGGGCACATTTTTCACTAATCTGTATTTTTTCTTAGGTGTCTAGATAAAAGAACAATCTGTGGGTTTGTATATTTGAATTCATGAAGTACATGGATAGAAGCAGAAAAATAAGAATAAGTTGGCTTATGTATAGGTAGGTAATTAATAAATTTAATTAATTATTACACAAATTTTGTATGAAACTGCAAGTGTAATCACAGATAAAATATGGCATCATAATTAAAAATAAATATGAGTTTACTACAACTGAAGGGTTGATGTTTTAATATTCCGTAAGAACATTATTTAATTTATAGCCAAATGTTGTATCACAGCGGCTCTAGCTTCTTCAATCATTGTTATCAAATGTAAAATATGTGTTTAAATCGGCTCACAGCCTAAAATTTAATAAGTAATTTTAATTTATTATAAGACACTCGACAGAAGTTTCTTGTCGATGTAACTACCGCTACTATGTATGAATGAATTTACGAACACGAATTTCTTACAGTTGATCAAAGGTTTAGATGTGCTTAACATAATGTACATCTATTTGTATATTTATCTATTACTAACATGTTGCTATCAAGCTGTGAAGGGTACAAAAAAGTACTATTAGCGTGCGTCCCGAGTGAACGGTATAAGGCGCAGGCGGAATGCGCGGGCGTATAGCGGAGCGTATTTTTGCAAGGAAAAACGTTAATGACGACATGCTCGCCTGCTTGCGCTCCCTATATTTTTAAACGCGCCGACAATTGTTTAATACACCTCGTATTCCACCTTACGTCGTCGCCCAGGACGCCAGCTCACTATTATTTTGATAACCATGATAAATGACCGAAGCAGGCAGCAAATGGAGCGCAATGTCATGTTATGGAGCACATGTTAGGTACGTATGCAATTTGGCACAAATTTATGACACGAACGTCAGCCTTAGTTTGAATAATAGTTTAATTACACGTTCTTATGGAAATTATAATCTGTTAAATAAAAATAAAAATATTGTTCTTGTCATATTGTATTCTTTACACACATTTTTATTCTGAAAATATAATTAGATTATATTTTGAGGAAGTTTGTTCAAAGCGTTTTGTATTAAGCAGATAGATAATATACACATGAATATATATATTTACTTATAATAGACATAAATTTTTTACATTCTTTATGTAGGTACTCTATTTTCATCACCAAACTTACAGTTAAAATCAAGATATCTAAACGTTTCTTTTAAGTTTAAATCACTAAGTGATCAAATAATATGTATTTTAATCAAATATTTTTCCTCTTTCAATAGTTTATGGTTTTAATATAATATATATTATGTACTTAATTTTATTAAGTGAATGTTGATTATTAATTTTCTTTATACCCTTTATTCAAAAGATCACACTCCTATCACTTAATCAAGGCGAAGTGCATAAGATGCAGTTATAGAGCAGTTGCTTATCCGTCCCAAATATTCACTATCAAGCAATTCACAAATAATCTACAAAAAGTAAATATTACAATATTTCTATAAAGGTTTATCATTTGATGTTTCTATATAACGCCAACACGTATAAATTCACGGTATGTAACCGAAGAATAGTAATTATACGATCCGTTATGTTGTTACAAAGGTATCAGTTACGTAGTAACCATTTAGTAATCTGCGGTATCAGTCCCATCACATAATACTGTTTCTCATCCGAATTATTTTACTTTACTGTTACAGACAGGACATAAGTCCACATTAAGGGTTTACACAATTCCGATCACTTAAAATTTCTTATTTTCCTTTAATGTGATTATTAATGTTTAAAATAAGAGCCTTTTCAATGAAACATTGTTTTTTGTCTTCAGGAGCTAAGAGATTTAAGCTTTGACGTGTAACGGAAAATAGTATATGAGTTTTATATGTATTTTTTCTATCACTAATTTGCAAGTGAGAAAGGGAGGACATGATTTCATGACTCTTTCCCACACACGATTGCTATGAATACGATCTCTACTCAACAAGTTAAAAGTGATATCATGCACTAGTTCTTACACCTATTATTCACTTGAATCTAAACAACTAGGATCTCAAAATTTCAAACACATTTATTATGATTAAAAGTACGTTCTTATGATCTAGATTATTTTACAACACCGATACCTATTTGGCAGTCATCTAACACTCTTCGCACATAAGAATGCTTACTAATTATGGTGTTATAGAAATTAAATTGACAATTTTCTCATTTGTTCTAATGTTAATGTATTGAATGTACTTAGTATTGCCAGATTCGAAAAAACTTCGAACAACAGCGATAGTTTTCTATGAAGTATTTATATTATCTATGGTACCTTATAGAGAGAAGCAATTAGTGCTTTTGGAACACTTCTTGATAGATCTTATTTCAAATTATTTATATTTAGGAAAGATGTGGAATGTTATTGATATCATATTTCCGTAAGAGTTCACTTATGTAATATAAAAAGAGTAATTCTTTAACCTTACAAGTACTTATAAATTTATCGTTATTCAATATTAGATACAGTTATGATTATCAGATAATTCAAATTTACTTAAGCTAAATTATAATTTCCGCTTAGATCTAGAAGATATTTCGCCATTAATGAATATTAAAGGTACAGATGACAAAAAACGTTATATAAACGATCACAGTAAGAAATCTTCTAACTACGCGAATGTGCGCAAAACGTTTACGAGTTTATATTCTAAAGTTACAGTAAGTGAAAGGAAAACCCTTCCATTGTAAGTTTGTTTTTTCACTTGCACAATGCACTTCCCAATTTTAATCTAGCTATCGTAATAGCATCTATTTGTATGTAATTATAATTTCAAACAAGTTATTTCAAACTTTAAAGAAAATAAATTTAATATTAAATCATTAGAAAATGACTAGATGAAAATTTAATCCAATCGCCTACGAGTCGTTCCGGTTCATAAAATTTCATTTTCAGTCCAAAGATTATTTTAAAGTTGAGCAGATGTCGAATATCTTATGAAAGAAATTACTATTTACAATAAATTTTACAGAATCCATATAGTTTGTATATTCTAAATCTATAAAATAGCTATGCTTAACATCGATAGAAAAAATAAAGTCGAAGGATAAGTATAACAACCGTAAAATTAAAAACGATATGGCATATCTGTAACAAAGATATATCTACGCTCTCAGCTAGTCTATGACGAAACGAACTTAGAACTACCGATCTAAGTAAGGCTTTCCGTTAGAATAGTCATTAAATTTAATAATAATATACTACACAACAGTGAATAAACATCAAAAATAATCGTCCTATGTGTCAAATATAACAAAATTTACATCTAATGTAATATAGTTGTAGTCATAAGAAAATGCAAGTGTCCGATCGATTTACTAGAACATTCAAGTTTTTCAGATCGCTGTGTCTTCTTATTTTGTAGGTATTTTTTTAAGTTTTTGATAAAAACATATTTCAACGCGTGATATATGGTTTAATATATTTTTAACTAAAAATTTCCTAAGCCATATTTCGGTTGGACACTTGCGATATTTTATTACAGTTACATTCTTCGAAACATAAGTCGAAGAAAAATGCGATAGTTGTTACAAACTCGTTTACATAACGATCAAATAATACAACCAATAGCGAAATAATCACATAATACTCTTGAAGTGTCATGATCCATGCCGTGTAAAAAGTTCCTAAAAACGTATTAAAACGTAATGTCCTAACAGACGCACGTAATGTAAAATATTGCCTTGTGAGAAGAGTGGAGCGAGCCATTCACGAGTAGATTGTGATGACTTCCCTTCCACCGCCGCGCACCATTAACACCTTTTCCAGTCCTTCTGTCAACACCTCCAGGAATTCCATATCTGAGGAATACATTTTAATGTGATTATTTTTTATATTGAACAATACGTCTTTTTGGCAAACATAATACAGATTTAATTGCGAAAAAATTGGAAAACACAAACACTGGGAGAGAGATTAAAGTATTTAATTAATCATCTAAAATTATTGAAGTGTGATAAGCGGCTCTCCAAATTCTACCCTGTCTAGCGAACGATAAAAATCCCTGAAGAAGTTGGACTGCCGTCCCAGTTCGCTGCCACGCGACGAGCCGTCTCTCGTTATTATTATTTGTATTTGCAGGTTATGTGTCTTGTCAGTGGAATATAAGATTATACTCACAGTTGGACTCTCGTTCTAGCTTGGTGTCGCGCGGCGGGCCGGGCAGGTTCAGTATGACTAGTTGTGCGTCATGAGACCGGGACACGATCACCTCGTTCAGCTTCACGGCTGTGTACATGCGAGAACCGTGTCTTGTCACTGGAATATAAGATTATACTCACAGTTGGACTCCCGTTCCAGCTTGGTGTCGCGCGGCGGGCCGGGCAGGTTCAGTATGACTAGTTGTGCGTCATGAGACCGGGACACGATCACCTCGTTCAGCTTCACGGCTGTGTGCATGCGGCGGACCGTGCCCTCGTCACTGGAATGGTAGTATGGCAAAAAGAGTTAGTGGAAGTTTACAGACATGGTTAAAAAAATTTGAGAATAATTATGATAGATATGTTGAATCAGTTTGGTAAATCGACATTGGTAAAGGATGGTGATGGACAATTTAAATAATCTCTTCAAATGACTTCTCAAATATTTTAGTGATTTGAGAAGTAGAATAGTTAAGTATTTCGATACTACAGAATATATTATACTTAATTGAAACTGCTATTTATCATTTCATAGAAATTTATCTCTTGAGAAATTGTAGTTACATACAAATGAACATATTATTAAAGAAGTATCTACTTACGGTGTAATGTTAGGCAAATTGGGTTTAGGATTGAGTGCGTCCCCGTTGGCGTTGCTGTCTTTGTTCTTCTCGGCGTCCAGAGGCGGTGACGGAGCTCCCTCACACTGTGAGTTTTCATCGGACGAGTCCCACATTGAATCAATTATGTGCAACAAACTACTTCGAAAGTCGTCCTATTTAGCGCCAATTGTCGTTCCGTTTCAATATAACCATTTCGTTCATTTGTTTGTTTGTTTGTTGAGCGCCACGGGGTTGCACATAATAGATTCAAGGCGAATGAAACACGGGATGTCATATATTATTTAAATTGCATATCGATAGCTGACTACGTACATCAAACATTCATTCCTACAGTGTGAAATGAAATAAAGAAAAGTGAACAAATTAACGTGAATGAATCAAACATATGACCACCGTGTAAATTCGCTAGGACCCGCTATTAAGTATGGTGATGGTTAAATCAAAACGTCAAATAAATATAATAATGCTGTGCAAGCTAATGATGTAAGTGCAATTGTAAAACTGCACGAGTCTTAAAATGTATTTGCACTTGCAACATTAGACGGTAAAATCCTTATAATGCCGCCTCTTCATATGATCAGATGTATCTGCGGACGTCATCTGCGGATGCATCCGCCGATGTGAAGACGGGGTAATCTGCCTATCCGTAGTAGGTATTTTACATCCGCCGATGCATCCGCCATCAATCCGGCTGTTGTCGGTTTTTTAGCACAGATCAAAGGATTTCATTACTCAGAAAGATGCGTCTGTCCACACATAGGCAGATGCATCAGTGTAATTTAAATAGCCAATTTATTCGTTAATACAATTTTACATTTTAAGTATTGTTTTTATTGTTTAAGCCATTGATATAGAATACACTTGAATCTGTAATAATTATTTCTTGATAAAAATGGCAAATATGAGTACTGAGGAAACATTTAAATTTATTGTTTTATATATAGCTAGTAACCAACAAAAGATGGAGGACCTTTTCCCCTTTTTTAACCACTCTATTGAGATGTACACTCATAAAGTATTACGTATTTATGTAATTTGCTAGAGCGGCTACGGACTACGATCTCAATCTCCATTATTAATTCCATTCCATTTTCGCAAGACGCACGACCTACGTCTTTCAAGAACGAGAAACGACTGATGCTTTGACAGATGTGTGGACACTGCTAGCAAATCCATCGGCCGATACGTCTGGCGATATCCGCCAATGCATCTCTTTATATGTAGAGGCGGCATAAAACAGGTCTCCGTGGTATAAGGATTTATATTTTGTTGAAAGCGTGAACAATGTGCAAAATTAATTTAATAAAACATAAAAGGTCTCCCCTTTCATGATATGGTTTGTCTGGTTAAAGTAATAAGTAGATAATTGCCGTTTCAATAGCAATTTTTAGCGACTTCTGCTTTAATAAGTGCGACACGCGTGCTACAAACATTGATTGTGGCATGAATTAATCATCTTTCAATGTCCACATCTGTTCATATTTTACTCCTTAATAGAACACTTGATATCTACTCATGTTTATTCTATTAATCAATTACTTCTTGGCGCAAATAAAGACAACAGAGATAAATCGTTATCAATAGTTTTTGATTTTCTTCAGTAGTTTTATTTCAATCCTTATAACTAGTTTTAACCTAGCATTATGATCTACAGAGTATAAAAGAAAGATATTCACCTTGTCATCGGTTTCCTTCTCCTCGCTATCAGCTAGCGGTGGCGATGGTGCTTCGTTGGGGTTGGGTTCACTGCCGGGCTCTGCAAAGCGTACTTTGCTCGCTGTTTTCACGTCAGCGTGATGGTGATCCACAATAGCCTGAACCTGTGTGAAAAGTTGTATTAATTCATAATTCACTATTCATTTGCAAAAATACTAATTTATAATTTAAACGAGATACGACGTAAAATTTAAGTTTTGCAAAAGTGGTGAATAAAAAAAAAATTATAAAATGTTTGAAGTATTTTTTGCGTATTGTGCGTTCTGTGGAAATATAAGATCTGATGATTTAAATAGTTTAAAGTATAATAAGAAGAAATTTCAAGTAGAAATATTGTAAACGATGTCGTTAGGTAAACATAGTAAATCGCCTAATACCTATCGATATAATTTTATATATATGAGTATAAAACACAAAGTTTTTATTACACAGGAAACAACGAGGACAAATATAAGCGAAAATATCTCTAGACATTTATTATAAAATATATAGACAGATATTAACACATAGATCAGAATAGAAAAATTACATAAAAAGCAAACATTAAAAGCAGTCTGTGCGTTGCAATATTTAGAATATAAAATCTCGGATCCATAAATGGGACTACATGACGGTGTGGATGAGGTATGGAGTTGTATTTCATAACAAGAAATTCAAACATGATCGTATTAGAAAGAATTATAAAGAAGAAGCACATTTATACACGTATTTACACACCCATTTGAAAAGATAACTAATTCAAATATCTAAATTCATAAATGACATAGAACAACTAATGATGAATGTAAAATTCTAAAATGCATAATCATAAGAAGTGGCCTTGATTTAGGGTAGAAAGCGTCCATTTTACCAGAGGCAACTTCTCCTCAGCGTTTTGTTCACGATAGTCCACCAAATTTTGCATCTGTGTTAGCAGCGACAGATAAATGAGAATTAGTCGTGTGTCACAATATATAGAGTAAACATACACAGGTTCACAATTATAGCAAGTCCATGTTAGCTTTAGCTATGTATAAGTCGTAGATATAGTGGTCATATAATATGTGAATATTTACCATTCCCAAGGTTTCTTTCTTATTCAGTCGGAGCTCTCGTAGCATCTGGTTTCGTTGTTCCATCATCAGAGTTCTCTCGTATGTATAAGCTGAGATGTCACTATCGGTCTGCAAATTTATTTAATAAAAAATAAGTTTATTTAATTTTCGTCGCATGTAATTCTTTCTGTAAAGTTACGAATGAAAATTTATTGACTGATTTAATAAAAGGGCTATAGGCAAAAAATATCGTTAAGTGTTTTGGAATTGTAAATTAATATCTAAAACAAAAGTTACAGTTTACCACATACCATTTCCACTACTTCGACCTCGGCTTCTAAACGTAGCTGATAGAGGAACATCTTGAGGTCTTTCTTCATCTGTATAGAGTTGTCTTCCATTTGGGCGACGGTAAATATGCGCATCTTACAGTTCTTCCACGTCCGGTGTTGTTTGAGCAAGAATGGCAACAACATCAGCATGCCGCCGTCGTGCACGATCCACCAGATATCAATGTTACCCGAAACCTATAAAATAAATATAAAAGATTATTATTATTCTGAATTTAATTTACTTAAGTGATATAGTGAATGTGGAACCAAAAATGTAAGGGAATAAGATCAATTACCTTTTCAGTCGAATCAGGGAAGAAGTTGATTCCCTTAGGAACAAGCATAGCCATCCTTGCAGCAGTCACAGCGCGTACGGTGTGTAAGAACACGTGCCAAGTGCGGTCGTCCTCAGACTGCCTCCAGCCGTACGGCCAGCCGACGATCACGGTGTTCGGCTTCAATCCTCCCAGACCAGTAGTTTGGACACTAGAAGAGATGCAAATTATATTAATTGTTCTCAAGGTCTTACATAATTATTTATCGTGTTTCATACAATACTAAACTCTTATAGACTTTATAAGAAGGGAATTAATAACACGTGGCATGAATATTTTTATTACGATAAACGATATTTATTTCAAACAGATTTCAGGTTTAGCTGTTTTTTTTTCTATTATTATCATATGTTGTATGTTATTTAATTGTTATAAGTATATTGACTTACAAATGGCTTAGTCCATCGGCGATACTATGAGCTACGAGCACGTCAGTAAACCCTTTGACTTTTTCTTCGTCCATACATTTCCGCAAGTTTTGCTTCGCTGTAGACGCCTCCCCAGCACGTCTGGTGAAATCCCCACCAAGAACTGATACACATACCGCCAGACCCTTTCCTGGAATTTGTTAAATTTACTTGTAGTGACAGAACAGCGCTGTGATAGTTGTGATAGACTTAAAATTACAACTTGTCTTTCAATATTATGTCACATTAAAAATACTGTCCTTACCTGCTTTTAACTGACTGGCGAAGGCAAGCATTTTCCTATACTTCGGGTTCAGGTCATCATTTAGTTTGGCAAGCACCAATACTTGAGGGCGCCAATTCTTAGTATGTGGTGGTCCTTCTTCAAGACGCAACAATGAATAACGAGCTGCAGACAGCGCTAAACCACGAAGTCCATCACCCCATTCTTTCTCCGCTCTGAAATTATACATTTTAGCAGTAATATTATATGAAAAAGTTATTAATAGTGGAATTAATGCTGGATATTATAATAATTCTTCATTTTCTTTTAGGTTTACAACTTACCCACGGTATTCAATATATTTGTAGATAAGTCCAGCCATGCCCATTGCAATGAGAGCGTAGAACCACGATGTCATGAACATAATTGAGATGCACAGTGTCAGGCCAGCAAGAGAGAGTGACCTATATAAATACAAATAAACATAAGGGTTATAACAGTGCTAAGATTATTTAGGATGGATCAAGGTGTATAAATAATGCTTACTTACCAGTGGTAATATTTGAATCTCGGCCGCCAGTTGGGGGTCTTTAGCAAGGTCTGGAGAGCACACGCGAGGTTGACGAAGCCGTAGCACATTAGGAAAAACATGGACAGTAGTGGAGCCAAGATATCAACATTTCCCAATAGAATACCGCATTGGCAAATAAGCATCGTAAGTAGCAGGGCCCTAAAATTAGAAAAAAAAATGTATAAATTACTGATAGATTTGCTATTCTTCAATTATAAAAAATCTTTATTATCATTTACCGAGTTGGTTCGCCTCTGCTAGAAGAAACAGCAAACGGTGCGAGGAAAGGTATAATTTCATCTTTAGCAATAGCTTGGAGTAAACGCGGGGCACCTGTTAAAGACTGTAGCCCAGCACCCAAAGTCGACAGGAAAGATCCGATAAGAATTACCCACTGGTTAGGCCATGCCATGTTGGCCACCACTAGCTTTCCTCCAATAGACTGGCCAAATCTAAAAAAAAACTCATATTATTTAATTTCTTTAAAATCTAGTTGGCCTTTTAACGCTTTATTAACTGTCATACCTATTATATTATACCATATTTTTATTCATAAAAATACATCAGAATGGTGGATAAGCTAAATAAACAATTAGTTCTTGAATCTGCTTTTAAAGGATATGCCAAGTTCGGAAATTCTAAAAGTGATGGTAGTCAAATAACATTAACCAATATTGACAAGTGGCTGAAAGAAGTAGGTATTATCGATGGTAAAAAAGTTTCCACCACAGATACAGCTATCTTGTTTCAGAGATTTAAATCTAAAACGATTGATTTTAAGCAATTTATGATTTTTATAGAAAGTTTAGCTAAAGAATGCAAATTAAATCCTGAAGATATAATAGGAAAATTATCCAAGAGTGATACACCTGGTACTTCACGTGCAACGCAAGTAGACAACGCAAACATTGTGAGTAGAATGACGGATACGTCGAAGTATACTGGAACTCACAAGGAGAGATTCGATAAACAAGGAAAAGGAAAAGGCAAATCTGGAAGGGAAGATACAACTGCAAATACTGGTTACGTGCGAGGTTATAAGGACAAAGACACGTATGATAAAAAGAAAAATTAAAAACTCTTACTTGTCACGAAGTAACAAATTATCAACAGTGCCGGCGAATAATAAAACGCAAGATAGATAAACCGTGGATGTAGTTAAAATTGCGCATATAGTACCAATAGGTATACTTTTCTGTGCATCCGCTAAATCTCCAGAACGATTTGAACCCGCCATGATACCTGTAATAAAATTATAGTTATGAAAATATATTTACTGGACAGCAATTACTACGTTTTCTTTTAATAACATACCAGTCACTGATGGGAAGAATATTCCAATCAGAATCGTAAACGTAGTTGTAAGGTCAGCATAGATTTGATTATACGTAGGGCGCTCCATCTGCTCAATATCATCAGGTTCCTTTCCATACGCTATGTATTGTCCTAGTTGCAAGAAAGAATCTTGTAAATTGTCGAAGAAAACTCCGCTAGCCAGTCCCTGTAAGCCACCGAGAAATTATATAACGTTTTTCAATAGTGGCCTATAATAAAAATTTATTGGCTTAATATGTCCATTTCATTATAATTTACCTTTATACCCTGAACCACACTGACTTCATGTGCTTGGAAGTAAGGATC
Source organism: Phoebis sennae (assembly GCA_001586405.1). NCBI lineage: Eukaryota > Metazoa > Arthropoda > Insecta > Lepidoptera > Pieridae > Phoebis > Phoebis sennae. The sequence continues at coordinate 155,159 of LQNK01000075.1, forward strand.
GCATGTATTGTTAGGGCAGAATAATTGTTGTAGTTCACCACCTGGCTCCTTGGTGCAGTTACTGATGTGAATATCTTTAAGTAGTCGTTTACCCAGCACACACATTCTGTAAATAAAACATGTAAACATGACCCAAAGTTTCGTAGATTGAGTAAACTTTAAAGCAATTTTGTGTTACGTACTGAAGTTTGTCATTCCCGTTGAAGTTCACGAATATTCCAGCGTATACGGCACTAATTGAGAGGATCACACAAGCGAGAGCCACAGTTGCAAATTTGTTCACAAATTTGACTCCCACGAACACAACCATTCCCATAATCAACAGTAATCCAGTTCCATACACTCGGAAGTTGTTGTACATCGCCTCTGGATCCTTTGTGAAATCTCCGAATATTGACATCCAAGGCGCCATATACGTCTAGATAAGAGATAGTGTGTTATTAATGAAGATTATTAATGCATCAATTTGATTGCACATATGCATATAATTGTCTAATTGTATCATATTAGATTGTGGTATGTGAGCACCTAGTCTGGCTGAGCAATCAATAATCACATCTGTACAGTTCCCATTATATTAAAGCCCTTTCAATCAGCTTTATTTGACATCAACTGAACATCCAAATTATAGAGCTTTGTAAACGTTACTTATGAATACGTGTCTTTCTCGTTGAGCATGTTACGTCTAGCTCGTTTCATTGATTACAATTCGATTTTTAAGCGTTAAATCCTGCTACTTCTTTGTCTTATTATATCCAAGCTTTTTTATAACTAGCTGAACTCTGCGGTTTCACTCGCGTATATATCCCGTTCTCGTAAGATTTTCGGGATAAAAATTATGACATTCCTGGGGTTTCAAAGAATCTCTGTTCACCCAAATCGGTCCTGTAGTTTCGGAGTCTATTCAATGCAAAGAAAGGAATCTTTCCTCTTTAAATATTAGTATAGATAAGGCGTCCTCACCAAGACGATCTCCACAGCACCGACGATGTACATAGCGGCCGCGAGCGTGGTGCCCGTGTAGAAGAGCATGCCCACTGCGCCGCCGCACTCGGGGCCCAGCGACCGACCGATCATGAAGTACGACCCACCCGCAGGCACCACACCGTTCGTTGCAATGGCAGACATCGATATCGCGGTGAGCATTGTCTGAAAATGTATATTTAAAACTATTTATTGGTCTTTTGTATTGTGATGATTATTGTTATTGTACAGTTCCATTTCAATATTGCGGTCGTTATCGTATTCGCGTCCCGTAATATTTTTGGCATAATATTTTGTAATTTCGATAGTAGTATTGGTTACACAGATTTATTTATTATCACGAGATTACTTTATGTTAGTAACATTGGCATGGGCGTACCCAGGTTCTGGGCTAGGGGAGGGCAAATCATTTTTTTTAAGCCAGGCCGGGGCGGCCACAGACCATAGAGTACCACAGACCCGAGCGTGTAAGTAAAATGGGTGCGCTGCGCGGTTTTCAAAAGTTAATGCATATAAATGTAATATACTTCTTTCTCCTAGCCTTTTCCCGTTTCTCAGTCGGGGTCGGCTATTTAACCTAAAGGAATTGACGAAAGTACTGGTTTTTTTCAAAATAATGTAAATATATTGTACTGCAAAATAAAAATTTTAATCAATAACAATAGAGAGTAGTCCAGGGGGGGGCAGCTGCCCTCCCCTGCCCCCCCCTGGGTACGCCCATGAACATTGGAATACATTTTCTTTCAAAAATAATATCTAAATGGGAAACCCATTTACACACCAATTAAATTTTTATCCGATTACACTTTTTCAATAATAAACTATATTGTCTAAATACTTTGTTAGTCATAGTTTGTTAGTCAATTGAATTTTGGAGGATCTATACTAACCGTGCAGCAGCAAGTCAGTACAATCAGGAATCCTTGTATAGCACCGGCTGTTCCCACTACCCAGGTCAGACGGATGAACAGAATAACGCCAAAGATGTTCTGGATGCAGGGCAGGTACACGCCGATGAGGGTGCCCATGCGGGCTGGGGGTGCGGGCTTCGGGGCATCAGGGTCGGCTGCGGAGGCTGTCGGGATGGTGTTGGAGTAGTCGGCCAAGGAACTGAGGAATGTAGCCGCCCGGGGCCGGTCTTCAATCTCCTCCTGTGAAATGTCAGAGTGGTTTAGCTTTCATAGGCATGTAATTATGACTGATGCATTGCGTGATTGAACTTCTTTCTTGATACTGTTACACGGTCTTACTGATTGAAAATGTTTGGATGTCAACAAATTTCATAGTATACCTATAGTCATTCACAACATAATTCGTTCTTAGTAGGTATTATTGCTGTTATTATTCTTAATAAAATTATATAATCAAGTGAGATGAACGAAAATATTGATAAAAACCTATAAGGAATATTAAAGAGTGATACTATAATTCAGGCATAAATGATTCGGTCTCTAATATAAACACTGGATGGAGGCGAAACGACGTGTTTCGTAGTGCTATACAGAATATATAAAGCGTATGTGCTTTATTATTGAAATATTTTCCCTTACAATACACATTGTTCCTTGAATAAATGTAAATTTTCATGAAAAGCTCTTTTACAGGCATTAATTGTGTACATTTTTAATTTATCCGACAATGCTAGCAATAAAAAGGTGGGGTTCATAATTTGATTCTTTGTATGCTCAAGAAACGTTCAAGAACGGGCTAAGTTGTTTTATGAAGGTTGCCTTCAATTCCCCCGTATGTAATATACACACTCGACGCAAGATTCATCCAATGCCAAGTGGAAATGGCTCGTGTTTTATTCAGGCGCCATTCGCCGCTCGAGAAATACGTGAGTGCTTGAGAGACATCGTTGTTGAATGATTTTCTGCCAATTTGTTGTCTTATTGATCGAAAATGCTGGCTATGACTTTTGTATTGGTGCGCAATATTTTCGTTATGTATGGATTTCTGACTTGCTTCCAATCAGAGCGTAATCTTGTGGTTGTATTGTATGTAATACCCATGTTTTGTAAGTGTTCTTTCATGTTAAATACAATGAATATTCAACACAAATAATATTCACATTGTAAAGAAATATACCGAAACAGAGTATCAAGTTTGGTTTCTAATGAAAAATGATTTCAAACAAAAATGAAAGCTACATTATCCCTTAACAAAGCTATTTTTATGACGTAGGTGAATCTATCGCATATCCCTTTTCACTTTTATAACGTTAACTACGTTACACTGCTTCTTTTTTGTTATATTTTTAACTACAAGCGTTGACGTGCAATTACGTTTAGTGGAAGTCGATCGTCCAATGGAGCTCATTACAGTCAGCGCGCCCAATTTGTGACTCGCTCAATGGCCAATAGAAAACGACTGTAAGCTACATTTACTTTATAGAATAAAGCTATTTCAAACTGATCTTCTATTTTCTTAAATGTGGTTGATTTTTTGCTGATGTGTTTTATTAAGTCTAGTTCAATCGACTGAACGTAAATCTAAGGAAAGAAAATTAACAAAGCTACACTACACAAAACGCAGGCAATGATAGAATTTAGTAATATGCTGTAGGAATTTAAGCTTGATTCTAAAAATTGCTATGAATGTTTTAGTAGTTAACGTAGTGTAGTGAACCAAAACCGAAATATGCAACAGTCCGTAGAAAATAAATTGATGGATTATCTCAAGCGTATAAACAACAGGTTTTACAATAAAAGGTCACTTGTTAGTACGAATTGCTTAATTGGACAAACCCATCTGTAACGCGGCCTGCGATCCAAAACGAAATTATTGCTCTGTAGGGTCATAAAGTGTAGGCAAATTATGCGTACCGACTGCTCCAACAATTATTCTAATGCTGGCGCCAGAAATGCTCACAGAAGTGGACATTTCTTTGAAGACTCTGCTTATCTCGGCGCCAGATATTTGTTTAAACGTGTAACAGTACTATGAAATGTCCGTGCTACACACGTGGACACTTATTTGATCACGTATTTGAACACATGTCGGGAGAGGTAACAAATTGGCTGCTGTGACTAATTTATGTTTACTTGCGTACTTTAACATCGTTAGAATACAGGATGCATAAAAAAAGCTTTGTTGTATGTACACCAAGATAAACATAATAAAGGTGATAGGACAACGAAGAAAAATCTACAAGGGGGTGGCCCAAGTGATCTTTAGCAGATAACCTAGACCTTAAAATAGGTTAAGTGCGTAAGACAGGGGTAGCAAACCATTTTTTGTATCAATGTGCTTTTTAAAAAAATAATGAACTAAAAGAATTTTTAATGTGATCATAGACAAAGATCAACCAGCAAATTATTTTGAGTTTGTTATTATTAGGTAAATTTAATAAATGCTTTCAGCATAAGAATAGAGTAAGATCTGAAGGTAACCAAGGATCGCTCACGTCACACGTTATAAAATACCAAACTGCTTTACACTTTTTTTCTCAGTGTATCAAGCATTTCGTGATCCCATCCCTTGGGTAAAATATGCAACAACATCAACAGAATTTACCAAATTTAATTCATTCAATACTGGACAGTTGGATATTATCCGTCGGGACTAATTGTTGTGACCAATATACGGTCAGATTTTTAATGTATAGATAAAATCGGCTATTAAACTAATTCTTTAGCATATTATAAATGTTTCATATCATTCATGAATCCGCTTATAATGATTAAAAATATTTCTGAGAAATTTTGTTCGTAGATGAGTTTTCATAATCTTGTACCTTAGCTGCAAAAAACTAGAGTAAGTTTAGCATATGTAAGCAGCAATGTAATGGAAATAACTTGAGAATAAATAGAAAATTATGTAAAACGTTTGTATTAGTCAAAGGCCTTTGATGTGAAATTCGAGGAAAAAGGTCGTAGTGTTGGGTAGGTTTGAGTTATAACATTCCCATTGAGAATAAAAATAGTGTTGTTTTAATACGAAATAGGATCCCTTTGAACTTCGCTATAACGAAATTAAATGTAAGGGAAATGTTCTGGAATGTAAACATTAATGTTTATATTACTTTGGTGTACAATATACGTTTATTTAATGAATGTTGCTTTCATTTCTCTTCCGAATTGTGTTGAAAATAAAAATGTTTAAAATTATTACGCAACACATCACTACATAGTATAAAACAAAGTCGCTTTTTCTGTCATGTGTCATGTTGTATGTCCCTATGAACGCTCAAATCTTTAAAACTACGCAACGGATTTTGATGCGGTTTTTTTTAATAGATAGAGTAACTCATGAGGAAGGTTTTTATGTATAATATCATCCATTAAACCCGTGCGAAGCCGGGGCGGGTCGCTAGTGAAATATAAAATTGTATTCATACTGTATAAAACTTAAAATTAAATGCAAAAAATATATTTTTAAACACTTAACTGGATAGTAAGTAGTAAGTAACCTTCAACTAATAGAAGAAGATTATTAGATATTTTTTGGACACTGAACATTTCTTTTTCACTTTATCATGGTCGCATTGTCCTATAAGTACACATCAATTGGTTAATAACATTGTTCATCATAAAATAATAATGATTTATTTGGTTAAACAAAAGCGATCAAAATTAAAAAAAAGTATCCACATACGAATCGTAAAGCAAATGTCAAAACCGCATCACAAAAATAATGATAACAAAATCAAAGGTGCGCATAAATTAACTAAGACGTACTCAAGAGAGCTTGACCTCAAACGTTCCTTATTGACGAGGCACTACAGCGGCCCAGCGACCTCCGATGGAGTGTGCTCCGACTATCTATCGAGGCCACTACCAGCAGGTAAACGAGAGGCTTTAATTAAACTTCCGATGATACCCACTCGAATTACGTTAATTTAGAAAAAATATCTCAACGATAGAAAGTCTAGTATAATCTTGTGTTTGTTTTAACGCGAGTACTTTCCATTTTAATTTTAAATAAAATACTTTTTAAAGGATTTTAAACGCGGTTTATTATACATTATTTTACATTATTATTTATTTTTTAACGAGGAACCGCATGAAGCCACCTACAGTTCCAAGATTACCAGCCTACTTGCCATATGTGAAGGGGGTTACTGACAGGATTGGAAGGATCTTAAAACGAGCTTCAATTAATACTATTTACAAGCCGCACAAGAAGATTCAACAATTCTTGAGACCAGTGAAGAGTAATATTCCTTTACAAGATGCCGGGGTATACAAATTGGACTGTGACTGTGGCCTCTCATACATAGGTCAAACTAAGAGAAGCATTGGAAGTCGACTAAAGGAACATATTGCTGATATTAAGCACAGGCGTCACTCAAAGTCAGCTGTATGCGAACACACTCTTGACAAAACAAACCATTACATACGCTTTGACCAACCACAAATCCTCGCCCGTGAGAATAGATTCTTTCCACGACTGGTACGCGAGGCTATTGAAATTAAAAAACATCAAACATTCAATAGAGAAGATGGTTTGAGACTTTCTAACACCTGGGACCCACTTATAAAAAATTTAAAACCCCATGTCAAGCATACCAAAAGACAAGAGGACACTGTAAGTCAATTTTGCAAGAATCCGAACCAGTTTTCCAAATACCATCTTCGGGGAAATAAATGGAGGTAGACACACAATTTTTGAAACACTCATGAAGACAACTGCCATCTCAGTCTCCCGTGACCACGCTCGCTGTAAAGTGCTCGAAACACGGAATAGAAAAAACAAGTGGAAGTGCCCTAGTGGTTCTTTAGTATGA
>LQNK01000075.1:162010-189590 GCA_001586405.1 Phoebis sennae
CCATAGAAAATGAACGACAAATGATAAAATTTTAATGCTTTGGTCAATCCTACACCTCTCTTTATTGACGAGCCACTACTGCGGCCGTGCGACCCCCTATGTTGTGTGCTCTGACTATTTATCGAGGCCACTACCAGGTAAACGAGGGGCTTTAATTAAACTTCCGAATTAATATCCACTTGAGTTTAGATATTTAACTTAGATATTTATATTAACGTTTATTAAGGAGAAATTTTATAATATCTGAACGATAGAAAAGTCTGTTAAATATAAAAAAAATACAGAGCAACTGAATCTCGATTAAAGTCGTTTTGGTATTTTTTTATGTCGTTACAATCAACTTGATAATAAAAGTCTGATGTTTAAGCACAAAATGGAACGTGCTCGAACAGGGGCATTACGACGTTTCCATGGAGAATCAGCGTGGAAAGGATTTAGCATTTTCTATGCGTATGGCTTGATCAATTCCATAATTATATATGGAATTCATCAATCGCTACGCTCAGCCTGTCTTATCTTCTAAGACTGGCAAAGCTAGCTATATTCAGCTGATGTAGGTGTAGGCCTGCAGTATTTGCTGAACATAGAGTAAACGCGTGTTTCTTAAAAAAAAACAAATGTTTACGCCAATACCAAATCTATCGAGTCCACAGACTATACCAACAATCGGAGCAGGTAAACGAGTGGCTTTAATTAAACTTCCGAACTGATACCCACTCTTAATTACGCTCGCCCGTAATCCAATAATGTACAGAGTTCAGCCTCTGGCATTTTTATGTTCATTAAAACGCCAACGTTTTCATTTTCTTCACGCTCCGTAGGTTACGTAATTTCCTTGGTAAATAGATGATTTTAACTTTCATCGCCGTTATTTAATTTAATAATTACCATCTGCCTTTAGCTGGATAAAGGATTTTCATTTTAATTCGTTTAATAAATGGCCTGGGATTGGTGCTATTCCAGATGCGATGGCCAGATAATGGTCTTATTAATAGTGTATTTCATAAATTGTGGAGATAAAACTTAAGAGACACGATGCAATAAGTAAGATGAATATGAGCCTTGATCATAATTATGATGCCCCTGTTTTGCTTGAATACAAAACGTCTTTTTTATGCGTATAGAAACTAAAATTGAAAGAAAAATAAATTAATACATTTTTAGTTTTGTTAAAATTTATCAATTTCAGTTTTGCCCGTGTAGCATAAATCCTATTAACCGTGTATTTCGATTAAATTTCCAGCGCTGGAAAAGCTGGCGCTTATTTACTTTTCTGGTAATTCAATATTGACTAACCCGTTTAATAAAAATAATAATGATATTGTTAATGTGTATAATCCGCTTAATTGAAAAGTAAATGAAGCTGAAACGAATAATTTCATGAATATTAAATGTGACATGTCTACCTTGACATTGAATATATTAAAATGGAATCTTAGTGCGCCGCCCATAACTTTTAGCTATTACCCTAGGACGTTAACGTCGTTGTTTTCATTAGCTAGCAAATAAATGCACGAAATGCACGTTTTATTTTTCTATTTCTTCAAACAAAAATATGACATGAGTCCTAGTAATATTATTAATGCGATAGTTTGTGAGTTTCTCTTTCACGCAAAAGGGTAAGGATCCAGAAAAAACATATGGGCTACTTTTAATCCCGGAATTTCCACTGCATCTGAAATTACATATGCGGGTGAAACCGCGGAGCTGGGTAGTAAAGTACAAAGCAGCAAAACAACAAATAAAGCTATGAGACATTAACGTTAGCTCGGATTGCTACGCCGTAGAAATGAGTTATATTAATTTGTATTTAAATATTTTTTGGCAATTTATTACCAAAGCTTGACCAATATACGACCGATGTTTCATTTCATATTTCTTTAAACTGAAATATGATGGTAATCCAAACTTGTCACTAGCAATGACTAATGCGATCTAAAGTAGCAAAAGATGAAGCTATAAGGCATTACCGTTAGCTCGGACTACTACGCCATGGATACGCGAACACGTAGCCCAAATCGATATCAATAAAGCGCTCGATTTATTTCGATTCCGTCTAGAACGTAATACGTTCCTTAAATTGGCTTTCGCAAACGTTATTTGGACGTCTCTCCGATTTGCCTGATTACACGATTATATATTTTACTCGTATTTTAAAAATTGTATTACGTCGCAATTTGCATGCAAATTTTTATAGCGAAAATTTTGAATTTATAAGATTTTAACTTAAAAGGTTTTGTATCAATTTGAAAGAGAGAAATAACAAAGAGGTATAGCAAGATATACTTTTTTATATACAATACTGACTACTTCCATTAATTAATAATAATCGTGTATTAAAATACTGTTAATTAGCCTTTTTAACAGTTCGTAATGAATTGTATCATTTGCAATTAGAATAAATAATTAATGTAATTAATAAATGCAGGTCAACCGCAATAATCTGCCACCAATTTTACCAAAATGTGCTTTGTACTCTTTTATATAAGGCATAAATTAGTAACATTGACAAATTATTCTATATACTGCAATATATATTCTGTATACGTAAAACCAATTGATTTTATATAAGAGAAGCGGATAACAGTGAATGTACTGTACCAACAATCTATCTCCTTTGTTAGATTGGAATATAATTTGATATGCATTCACGGGGAAAGTATTCATCGTTAACCTTTCAATAGGAATAAATTCAAATTATATAATAAATACTTACGTGGTAGAGGTACAGATTGGTGTCGCAGCATTTGTCCTTCTCTTTGGGCAGGCCATGGTCGTCGGTATCACCTGGAATAAAACATATAATTAGTTTAGAATGCGCATTGTTTGCCCATACTTCAAAAATCCTTAATACTTTACAATCCATAATTTGTATTTCATTTATAAAGAAATGGGTGAACGTGTTTAGGTGATGCCTAAATTAATTTATGGGTACCATTTTATTATTATATTATCTGTGATATGCGCCCTTTTAGCGTTCGTGCGTTGACCACCCCAAAAAAGTATTAAATTATTATATTTTAAACCTAATAATATAGCCAAAATTTATAATCATATAAACAATTGTTATTTTTTAGTAATGACGAAACAATTTTAGCTGTATACTAAACTTTACGCAATGTTTTCCTGTAAACTAAAATCTCTTCGTACCGTCATTGCCTACATCTACGTCTACAAAGTCACGGGCAGAATTTTTAATTATCAAATCAAATTGTTTTTGTGTGTGCATAGAAAGATCTACTCGCATATGAATTTTAATAGGCAGGTAATAAATGTCAGTTATAAAGGAATCGGGTAATTCCCAAAATTTAAATTTGAATATTCACGACATTCTGATTGGCCTGTCTCGCTTAATTGCGTTTCTCTTTGAACGCAATTATCGCAAATTGCTTTAAAATCAATGCCGATACGTAGAATATTATAATAATATGTAATATAATGACGTTCTACGAAGAGCTGAGAATAACTTAGGCATATATTCCTGTTTAGTCCTTTTTGTTTATTCTTCCCTTGTTTTCCTATAAGGTTGGTTACACATTTGCGTAGTCATGTGGTATGATGGTCTTTTACTATGAAAACAAACTGACATACTCTTCTATCGGTTTCGAAAACAAGAATAAAATATAGCACTTGTTATACAAATTCAGTTTGAATCATTTATCATTCCAGTGAATAAAATAAAATTATATCTTGTTACTAAAGCCTATATTTCAGAAGTTAAATTTATTCAATCATTATCAATGAATTCATAAATTGGTGATTGGTAGGAAAGGTCAAATTCGAAGCTATTTATATTTTTATAGTGAGTGAATCGGTCCTTTTACAAAACTCATTAAAATCAAATTACCGGTCCTGAAAATGTTTTATATTCAACTTTGAATGAGAATTTTACTTGAGACGAGAATTTATAACTTAATAATACTTATTAAATTTAATAAACCATTTCCAGCGTTTGTCACTCTTTTGCCAAAATGAATATGAATGAATAACAGACATGAAAATGAAATGCTACGAATATAATATTTTATAATAAACCGAACTTTAAAATATATGTTTGAATGGGCTCATAAACGAAGTTTTTAAGAGCATGCGGTTTACCTTATTTTAAGTAAATGATAGCAGCTCATGTACATCTTCAAAATCAAAGTGTCGCAGATGCCTTGCCGGCTTGAAGGAAGGGGGGAGGGTAAGGAGAGGATTAATGGGAAAAAGGGAGAGGAATAGGACAAATGGATATGCAATGTGATGTGAATACAGGTTGTGCGTGGAATAAGACCTATTGCCATTTTTTATTATGTTAAATATTTTCTGAGTATCATTAACAGTTCCTAAATTTTAAAGACTTCAAAGTTATTTGTTATATTCTGGTTTACTTTCATCAAAATAAAGATTACAAAAATGGGAACAGACATCTCTAAACAGATAGATTGATTGCTTAAAACAACTGAACATATCAGACAATTACAGACGAGTCTTCAGGAATGAAAGTAGCTTCTAAAAGCCTTAATCCAAAAACAAGTCAAACTAAAAACACCCAATTAATCTTGATAAATGGAAGTTGAGAAGTGTGACCAGCGTGATCGATACGGGATAGAGTTTAAACTTGTTTGTAAAGTTCCCGGGCGGGACCACTTACACAACATTGCAAGTAGGGCATTTATAACACAAGTTTAACCCAGCCTCTGTTCTGTGTTCTGAGCTTCTTTTACCAATTGTGTAGTATATTAATATACCTTTGGTATGGAATTGAATTATATACACTTTATTTAAATATATGTGAATGCAACAAGGTTATATGACCAAGGGGTATACGTTTTATTAAAATTTGAACCAGAAATTTTGTAACGATTGATATACGTGGTAGTATGAGATAAATACTAGTTCTGAATATCAATTATTGTGGGGTATTATAAAACAGTTCAAACAATATAGGGACATCTTTAAATTAAGAATTTAAATAATTCTTGTTAATAAAAACAGGCGTATTTCCAATATAAAAGCTTCTTCAACTAGTTGTTTATTATTTGCTACACAAAATGTAGACATATACTTATAAATACAAAAGCGAGGTTATTTATAATCGCTAATAGCAATTTTTCAATGAAACAAAAACAAAGCATGGGCGGGGTGAACAAAAGAGTTGTCATTTGACGCTGAATACTGATGATACATCACGTATAAATCCATTAACTTGATAATAAGGCAATAAGTGGGTTCCCCTGTAAATATTATATTAAGTACGTCAAGGAAGATGAAAAGCCATTAATCATGTTCAATCTTGGGTCGAAAGGCTGTAGAAACGTAAGTCATGTAGGCGTGATTATCAAAGGGTTTTGGACTAACATCTATGTAAAATTTCTTATACGAATAGCAGGGTTAGCATCTCATTTGAATTAAAAAGATCACGATATAATTCATCGCAACAGCCTGCTGGAATATTATTTTAAGTATAGTAGGCTAAAAATTGTTTACTTAAGTTGTTTCAGTAAACATAGAAGTGATAATGGTGTTCCCAAAGTTAAGACTTCTGTCACTTTCTTTCCTTTTCACACTTTTATGGCTAAAGTTGTATCTTCATACATTCAAGGAAAATAAATATAAATAAATTGTCACTATATAGAGACGAAACTTACAATGTAAAATTTCAAATAGAACATCATCATTCTATTTACATATTAATTTAAATATTGAGAAATGTTTTATGAGAAACTTTTATTGGAACAAAAATCCAACAATGTTTATCAAGTAATTGATTCATATTCAATTTTGTTCGTAGACAGTTCAAAATCTAGACTAACAAAAGGATGAGGGAAAAACTGGTTAGATGATTTTCTTATCATGGTACGTCGTGGACTGTAACTACAATTACAAGAGTTTCATAACACTGGCACGGATGTTACGCCATTAATCGTAACGAAAACAAAAAGCGCAGAACAAATAAAAGTTGGCGCTACAATGACAAGACTTGTCCGAATGTTGCGAACAATTCTGTATCGTCAGCGTGAGCACTCGACCCGAGAGAAATTGCCGACCATTCCAACTATGTAGTTAAAACTTTGGTTATACGTGTTGAAAAACGTCTGGTAACGAAATGAAATACAGTGTTGTAAAGAAAATTAAATAAGTATTTTTCACGATAATTACTTGTAAGTTTTTAACGTTTCTCTAAGCTCTAATATAGATTGTCATCAAGAAGGTTTTTCATCTTATCAATGCCTACCCCTTATGTCTAACAGTGGACATTAACGGGCTGAATTGATAGAATGTAAAAATCTTCCCAAAAAAAAAGTAGAAAAAGGCTTTGATCACAAGCGTTACGTCATTAATCGTAACGAAAACAAAAAGTGGTGAACAAATAAAAGTTGGCGTACAATCACGAGACTTGTCCCAATGTTGTGAAAAATTCTGTGTAGCGAGCTCGACTCTCGACCCGAAAAAATTGCGGACCATTCCAATAGAGGCAGTTAAAACTTTGGTTATATGTTTTGCGAATCATTTTTAAATGTAAATTGTAGTTAGACATTTCCATCTAGTTTCGAATGACTAGAAACTTTTAGAAAGGAATAATCTAACCTGAAATACGAATCTACGATAGGTAAGGAGACACTAATTATTATTATCTATAGTGAACACACCAACTTGAAATAGATTTATAAAAAATAAACATTTAACATATAGTTTTTAAAGAATCCAATTGTATGAACAATATTTTTTGTCTTGTAAGCCATAAATCGCTCAGTCAGAATACAAAGCATTAGCAAGATTATAGAAACCCAATCTCTTCCAAACAAGAACTCCACTCAAAATGATTGATCTGGTTCAATATTTTGTTCATTTTAAATATTAACGAGGAATTTTCGCTTCATGAGTGGATATTCCACTTACACACATGTGCACTAATTACGAGTGCAAGCTGAGTGTGAAAATAAATATTAATTTTAATTAATTTGAAAACTTTTAATATAAATGAGATTCATTTATTTTTTCGATGCTTTAGAATTGTAACAGTTTTGTTCCGAATTACAATGAGTTCAGGTAATTTGTATAAAACACATGATTATTTGTACACAAAAACTCATTGCTTGATTGACATAATTTTATTTATTTAACTCTTTAATGCACTATACAAAACATAGTTAAAAAAAGAGAAAACAAGATCGTTGATTACATAATATAGTACATTCGGCGGCCTTATCACTTAGTAGTGATCTCTACCAGGCAAACAGGCAGAAAGTAATGAGCGAGGTAGAAGGGGCAGGTTAAAAGAGCTACTAGTAGTGTATTGGGAGGAAACAAATATATTATATCAATAAAATTACTATTTTGATCACCTTTTTAATCTAAAGCTAGCTGGCTAGCTATGAAATTGGATTTAACTCTCTTACAGTTGCGTACGATATCGAAAATGAAATCTAAGTCAAAATATTCGTAACAAAAGTTCTAATTAAATTTTACCATGCGAATTCATGTGTAAAACTTCCTAGAAATGCACCAACTTCAGACCACATTACTTGCAACGATTAAACGTGCATGAAAGTTCTTGAATAATGCCTTTTCACAACCATTAGTGGAGCATCTTCATTCCATGTACATGCAACTTTAAGAACAACTGCAAACTAAGTTTGCCTTGTGGAGAAATGAAATCCCCATCTCTTAATACAAAGAAAATGTAGTTTTATTTTTCTTGTTATTTTTTTCTTTTAAAAAAGGTAGAAATCCAAGGATTTTGGAATTATGTGCTTGAAAGTCGCATCTGTCGTAATAATTATTAGGCAACACACAAAATCAAGTTAAAATATATTTTTTAATATCTTTATTACTGCCGAGTCTTAGAAAAATCAGGTTATAAATAAACAAACAAACGGATCTTGCTTTTTAAACAATTACAACTTTAAATAGTTAAAAATATTATCGTTTAATCAATATAATTTAGATTTTGTTTCATTAATCTTACTTTGGAACTAGGTGAGAACATTTTTTAGAACATCCTTACAGAAACTGTTTCATATTCACCAAGAAATGCGAAATCAGTTTGTCTTAAGTTTGTGTATTAGGCTATCGAGGCTTAATACATTTATTTGTTACACAATTACTAAAATGTTTGGAACAGTTTCAAACCAGAATGCAGCTCAGTGCAACTGTAATATTCCTATTATTTACACTTTATAAAGCTCATTTCAACACCCTCGCTAGTACCTTTGCTGCACGTTGAGGACAAAATAGAAATAAATTAAAACTTTTAATATGACATTTAATATGTACAGGTACATTATATTTTCTGTGTAAACATTTCCCAAAGTTCACAATAATTTATTGACGTAAGCGAAGCACCGTAACGGTTGAACGAACAAACTACCCACAAAAACTCAATTAAGGCATGCAATTAACTGCCTCTGTTTAAACGAAGGACCAATTTATATTTTGGTCAATAATTTCAAGTATTAAAATAATATACGCATGTTTGTAATTTTTTTTTAATTTAATATTGAAGACAATATTTAGTACGGTTCATTGTAACGTCGAACATAAGTAAAATTTTTTATCTTTATGCAGGCAGTCATACAGTAATTCTTGGCAGCGGTAAAGCAATTAGGTTTACACATTATCACCGACGGTGTATGTCAAAGCATACTATTGCTAAGAGCACCGCTTTAGAATAAAAAAAAAGTATATTTATAAACTAAATTTCAATTCTCTCGTTTCGAACAAAATTGGAATTGAACTATAAAGATTTCAAAATTCGAATGCGACAAACATAATGAAATGAGAGAAATAAAGATATTTCCCATAGTAAAATTTTATTTCCACAGAAGTAATATCCATATACGACGGTAATATACTTTTATATAACAACAAAGTATCATTTTATGAATATATCCTACGCTCAGTATTGCGTACGATATTAAATGTGACTGTAAAGAATATTCACGGTGACGTAAAATTGTAAATTATTACCAGCGCAGAAAATTACGAAGGAAATTTCTTGCTGTTAGACGAGTAAGAAAAATGAACTCACACAGCTAGTATTTGTAAAAGTTATAATCATACCAAAGTTATACAGGCTCATTAACAGTAGCGGGTCGCACGTAAAGTTGTCCTGACAGTTTTGCGTCCCTCATTCTATTAAGCTAAACGACGTTGCTTGTATTTAGCACACATTTTCTTAAGCCCGCTCTACACATCGGTAGAAGAATACGCGGACGCCATCTGCTGATGGATGGCGGATACATCGGCAGACGTCAATTACCTACTACGGCTGTCTATGGTTAGACATAATTATTACCCCGTCTTCACGTCCGCAGACGACATCGGCAGATGACGTCTGCTGATGTGTAGAGGGAGCTTTAAACGTAGTGATGCCCCTTGCGGGCTAAGTTTATCACAAATCAAAAATATAATCTGTATAAGCCGTAAGTTCGCAAATTCATAGAGGGACTAGACTAAAAAAAATAAGTGTACAAATATAATTCACTGAAATGTGTAGTAGACTCCGCTATAATCGACTTTTGTGGCCGGAATCTAGTAAAATTTATGCAATTTTTAAGGAAAAGTGGTGTAGAAATTCGCCGATGCCGTCTGCATACCGAGTTCATTATAAATCGAATGCAATCTGCATAATTCGGTAAGCTCCCAAGTACAGAAAGGGAATGGATTATGCTATGTAAGCTCTGAATATTAATACTGGATTTAAAGTCATGCTGAGTTTCAATTTTTATTGAGACTGCATTAATTTTTATATGAATTGACGTAACGGAAAATGTAGTGCCCAATTTACATGTGAAAGGTGAAAATGAATAAGTAATTTTTGTTAATCAGTCGTTTATTGTCGTGAATTGTTTTCTTTTGAAAAAACATATTATATTACTCTAGGGTGGAAATATAAAGATATTTAGATACAATACTATCTACTCTTATTAAATGAACACTGCTAAAATCTGTTATGTTTATAACGACTAAACTTCAAAGCTGAAATTCGTCTGAAAGTAAACAAGTTCAGTGTAAATAAATTAAAAAGCTAGGAAAAGGTCAAGCTACGACATTCTCATACAAGCTTCAATGAAATTACAAACGTTATATTGAATTTTCTTCTGTCGCGAAAGCTCACATCCTGTAAGTTAATTTACATTTCCTGGTAAATGTCACTGCGCTAAAAATATAGTTTAAATGTTAAATTTTATAAAGTAAAATGCATGATTCAAATATGAGTTATGTTGACTTATTTAGTTTCCATAGTACAAGCTATGCTTAGTTTGGGACTAGATGGCGTAGTGTTAAATATCCCTGAATATTTATTCATAATATTCCACGTGCCTTATTTCATCAAGAGATTTTTTTCAGTATTATTGAAGGCAATGTACGTCTTATTGCAATATTGGTTTGTGGGCAAATATCTTAAAACTATTACAATACTAAAGGAGCTATGAGTAGCAGGACTACAATATTTTCCAAGAAACGAAAGATTCCTAAGGGTCTATAAATAGACCGTGTTGTTGTTTATGAGTATTTTCTATTCTTGTTTTCTTCGTCGTTTTATTGAGCGATGAAGTATTTTACTTGAACTTAGAAATTCCTTGGATAAGAACAGCACTTGTTAATATAATAAATTAAATGAAAATATAACAGTTATTTACACATATTTACACCCTTCGTCATAACAAACCAATTATAAAAAAAATTAAAGAATGAAATTTAAAAATAACTTTTCTTCCTTTCCTGAAAGGTGTAAAATCATATAATCTGTGTTGCTGACGTATTCCTTAAAGGTTCGGAGTTATTTACATTCCTTCAAAATCTTCAATTAAAAATATTGTTTTTTAAAAAAGAATTTTCCTTACAACGAATATTCTGTATTGAAAACGAAAAAGGTATCTTTAAGGAAAATCGCCGAGAGCAACCCTATGGCAATCTTGCATAAGAAATGGCGCGACTTCAAGAGTTTGCCAAGCGGTTTAAGGATTTAGTGTAAGTGATTTGGCTCTGGCGTTAGTCGTGCGAACTTCTGGAACACCTGAATCAGGTTTAAATGTTAAGCTGGATTATGCTTGCCTGGTTTATTTCGTCGTAGAAATCGTAAATTCAGCTTTTAACAAAGGTGCCCTTACTTTAAAAGATTTTTGATATTAAATGTACTATACCTTTTAATAACGAGTATTGCATGATTGTATATATAGTGATTACCACCCTTGCAGCAAAAGACTTGCGTGCAGCAGTATTGCAAGCTGTGTTTCGTGAAAGGGGGCTCGAAGGCCTGTGTTCTCATCCCATTCTTGTCTCAATTTTAAGGCACGGCAATTGCGATACTTTAATGTTGTAGATATTCATGGACTACGGTCAGTCACTTAACTTCAGGTGAATCGCATGCTCCGTTTGCCTGCTTTAACATAACAAAGTAACAGTGAATTCTTGTTACGATACTGTGACTGAAGTTTTGAAGACTACCGCTACGTCCAATATTTTGCTTTTCACTGAGAAATATATCAAATCCAATCCATCGAAGTTCCAATAAAAACCCTGGTTAACATCGGTACGTGTCGAGCAGTCAGAAGGCCACTAATTGGGTCAACTTTCGTCTTGAAATTATAGATCAACAAGATTGTTCTTTTAGATAAACAACCAATCTAGCTTTATTTTTCGTTATAGTAATGTGTTCCACTTATAACTCTCATTCAGAATAATAGTTGGAGATCTGTATGTCTTCCAAATACAGAAATATATCTCAAATTAAGAAGAAAGTTTAATTTTCATTATTTACTTATGTTTTAGACGTTCTTTAAAATATGGTGTAAAAGTATTTGTCGATTTAAGTAAAACGTATTTAAGTACGCTATTACCTATATGACAGCCTGACCCAAATAAGGCGCAAAAACTTTTACCTGTTCTTTGTTAGACAGTTTTATGAAGATGAGCAAACTAAGCACGTTGCATATAACCCTAAATACCACTATTAAACACACCTCACGGACGGTTAGGGCTCGAAAGGGATTTGCTAAATCTCCCACTTTTCATCGCTCCACGAAAACAGCTCGCTTTTCATCTAAAGCTGTATCTTAAAGAGCTATTCAACCATGTATTTAAAGTAGCGTATCGATTCCTGTAATGTACACGTAATACTGTTCCATTTGTATTGCATTGTCAATGTTACAACGGTACTTAAGGAAATTGTTCCGCTCCGACTTGTTATAAAATTTTCATTTACAACATAGTGTTTACGTTACAAACTCATTATGACATTTTAAAGATTTTTTTAGTATTCAAGCAATAGGATATAAAATAACAATATAAGTCAGGATATGTAGACCTGTTATTAAAAACGTTTAAGTCCCCTCAACACATCAGCAGACGTATACGCGGACATTATCTGCCGCTGTCGCCATTGAACATAAAGTCAGAGTAATATGTCTATCCATAGATAGATACAGTAGAAAATTTACGTATGCCGACGCATCCACCATCCATGGATAGAGGAAGTCCGCAGATAGATAGATGGGGCTTTAAGTCAAAGAGCGTGTTAGTAAAATATCACTTCTTGTCTCATCTTTACTTCTTACTTCAATGCAATTTATTATGTAAAACTTTAAAATAAAAGTCAAACACCAACTAGTTCTCTGCCCAAACAAAAATATGGCGTCTACGAGTATAAATTTCTAAAACGAACTTTCTAGAAATACATCAGCCGAAACAATACACTAACAGTTAAGCTTAAAATAGTTTTAAAACTTGATTTATCGAGTTCGTTTCTAATGTTCTTTTTTCCCGGACAAATGGTCGCCAGGCGAGGAAATAGGGCAAATAATCTTGCTTGCAATGGAGTGACTTTATGTGAAATAAAATTGCTTAGAGGAATTAATTGGTGCTTAGTGGAAGTGGAATTACGTGCTTTGCTCTGTTTTTGCTCTCTACTATTATTTCGAAATGCATTGAAGAAATTAATAAGGCTTTGAAGATGGAATAAGCTCAAAGAAAAGTTTGTTTCAGTACTAGTTTATACAACTCATACATTTTAAATTGAAGTATCGATAGAAGTAAATTTTTCGCCCTTCTTCAGAGTTGCTTTCTCTTATTTTTCCAAATATAACGTGTATCATTTCATTTCCTTAAATACTAACTTAAAATATTCTGTTTAAAATATCGTCTTATTGTTAGTAACATTTATAATTGAAATGTCAATGTTATGCCATGATATTATAATATAGTGGTTCCATCTATATAATTGATTAAAGAATAAATTGTTGTCTTAAGTCTTGAATGTTTTAAGAATTAAATGCATTACTTATCTAGTATTTAATATTGTTATCACTATAATTTGATATTGTCATAAGGCAAAACTAGCGCCATGTGCCTGTTTATGACATTGTTACTTACCCTCTCATGATGTGTCATTGACTTTTATAAAATAGGTTGTAATGACTGTACTGTCCCTTTTCTATTACGAGAGGTTGAATAATAAACATTTACGTGCAAGTACTGTGTTTCATTGGAAATAATCATCAACAATATCTACATATGAAAATTAACATTCTTACGGGAGGAATATACGATAACCCTTCCCCGCAAATTTAATTGGATTATTTATGAGCCGTCCTTATTAATTCAATAGATTAATAAAAAGCACATCCAACTTCATCTGGGATGAAATAGCACAAGAATTAATTGGTGTTCGGCCAAAGCAATTCGGCGTTGAGGCCGTCCAATATTCAATTCGCAGCGAGTGCTATTTCACAAAGGGATTTTGAATAAACGAATCAAACCCAATTCCATACAATCGCGTTCATACGAAATTGGGACAAAGGCATTTAATCCTGTCCTCTAGGCGCTAACTCCATACATACCGATATGAATTTCAACTTATCGTGTCTTTACCTGAAACAGAACAAAAAATTATAAGTCTATGATATACAATTTTAGCTTGCCTGCTTTAGCATAAAAAGGAGAACTATAGTATTACAAGCAAGCTGTCATTAATCGCAAATGGGTTTCTCATTATAGGGTTATCCCTCTATGCCCTTAAATGCGTAAGAAATTTGGCAGGAAAGGAAATACGTAACCCTTATAGGATTACAGAAGATGGACATCTATAATTTCGTTTTTATAGATCCGTCGTTCGTTCGTTCAATCTATCAATTCGGTTTTTATGAAAACATTTGTAGGTAATTAACATAAATATAAAAGTCAAATATGAGCCTTTGAAAAGTTTAAGGTTCAGTTTTAACTTAGTTCTAAATAGTCTTAAACAAAAATAATCGATTGAACATGATAAAATAACAACGATACGTAATCATATCTTAAATGTAAACTGGCAAGGCATCTGCGATACTATGATTTTGTAGGTAGACATGGGCTGCGATTAGCCAATTAAGATTAGGTGAACCTACATAAAAAAACAATAATAAAAACTATTCGCTGAGGAATTAGCCTATAAATAAAGTACTAACAAATAATTTACTACACGCACCAATTTATTTACGATAGTTTTGAGACTAATAAAGCAATAACTATCACACGGGGTCCCGTTACTTTCATTTCATTAAATACAGATGTTTGTAACATGAGTATCGGAGTTGATTTTCCTCGTCTAAGAAAAATACATTCAGACTAGATAAGCATAAATGGATAACGTGTGTTATTGGATGTTTAGGTATTTTTATGGTTTAGCTGGGTATCGAAATGATTCGGTTATTTTTAGGCATGTTCCATCCTGGGTGCATCTCTATTTTCCAACAGGGATGGTGGTCAAATGTCTACCTTTCCGTGTCAATTCCACTTTAAAAGATCTGTATGGTAGTCCATGGCAAAATGATCATGATGATAATTTTTCTTGCAAAGTCGCAATTGGTAAGAAAATTGTTAATCATAAAATAGTTTTCTTTAAAAAGACACCATGTTACGGATTGAAATTAAAATAAAATGAAAACAAATTAAAATTGAAAACCTTTATTTTTTTATTTCCCACTGATGGCATAGCGTAATCTATTAAACTATCTAATTTATTAAAAAAAAAATTCTTTCTGTCTTATAAGATTTCAATAATATATCCACCGTTACAAAAAATGTACTTCATCCACCTGTAAATGTTGTTATATTGAACCTAAAATGACGTAACATTTGCCCCAACAATTTTTGTATTGACAGAAGCAAAGGTCTGGCATTCAATTTTAAATGACTTCTTGAAACCTCGGCTAGCACTCAAATATTCATATGAGAGCTTAAGCACCGAGTGGGGCTTACCCGCCCAGCTAATGGTTACCTACATTAAAATGTAACAATAGTTTTAAGTACTTATACGCTTTTGTATAAAATTCTGCTTTTATTATTCAGTTGAACACTTAAGTGGATTTAGTTTTTCATTTTGATGTTTAATCGAGAAGAAAAAACTTTAATTTACATTAAGAATGATAGAGAGAAAAATTGTATGAATATGCAATTTAAAGACGTGTAGCGTAACGCACAAATAAGACCATATATTCATGGCATTTTCAAAAAATAAAAACACACGAGGCTATCTTTGAAGTATTATATAATTATGCACGAGAAAATGCGATATAAAGCCTATATCACTTTCTAATGGACTATCGAGTATGGAGGAAAATTGTCCTATAAAAATTACGGCATTGGATTCGCTGGAAAATTTTATACCTGCGTACAAAATGTTATTAATACTGAATCAAAACTATCAAGGAGAAAAAAAATATTTAAAAAAATTATTATCTTTATGTGCGAAATAGCAAAAGCCTCAAGCATAGTTTACACAGAGTAACAAAGTGACGGATGAGACGCGTCTTGCTCACAATCCTTTGTTGTGGCGCATCTGCCAAGCTGAGCTCTGTAGCCTTTGATGAATGTGCTAGAAAGGTGGCAGTTACAAATTTTATAACTGATCTGCATATTAATATTATTTAACAGCGTTTTTAAGTTGTTTGGAGGGTCTCTAGCAAAGTCATACAACATTGCTTAATAGGATTGATTATTGTCCACGCTTTTGTAAGTCTTTAAAAAAGAAGATTTCAGTATTTATATGCAAGGTACGACTCATCTTCAAAATACTCTAGCGAAGTCATTATTTATATGCACGAAATGGCAAAAGCATCCCCTATAGTTTACACAGAGTAGCAAAGTGACGGATGAGACGCTTCTTGCTCACAATCTTTTGTTGTGGCGTCTAGCTTTTGATGTATGTGGAAGAATGGTGTTGTCTTTATACTTAATAACTAATCTTTAGGTTATTGTTTTATATCTATGATTATTACTCATCTTTGATGGTGTTTCTTGAAAGGTAGCGGGGAAAAAAAATTGCATAAATCTGGGCACTAATATTGCTAAGAAGCTTTATTTTCATTCTTTACATAAAAATAATATTCTAATTTACTTAAAGTATTTTTGTAGTATTACATGAAGTTGAAAATATGTCTACAGGAACATTATGTTTCGTATAATACGCTAAGCTTTTGGCTTCGATAATGAAAATGGGACACGCTGTATAAACCATCTGCCTACATTCGTATCGCTTGCACGAGTTGTCAGAACTGGGAAGCATTCGAAAGGAACATCGCTCCAGTGGTTCGCGTTCATTTTAATATGCAATGCATTTGCAAATGTCTTTCTACCATAGATATCTTACTAACATCGCATTTTTAACATATTTGTGTTTTGATATTTATATGTTTCAATGTTTAGATGTTTGTATAATTTGCATTAATGTCAAACAAAAACTGTTGAATAGATTTCAATGAAAATGCTCACTATATTTTAGTTTCAAATGTTATCTTTCATTTGTATGTCTTTGTTGAGATGTTGTTTGTCAGTTTCTTTCTTTTTTTTAATATTTTATTTGAAATTGTTCTTTCAATATTTAGCCAGACATCGTTAAAGTACCTACGAACCCTGATTGCTTTTTTTTATTATTCGAAAATTTTATTTTGAATTGAATTTAAATAATTCGCAAGACGCAATATATCTATAAACGCGAATTGTGCTGATGCACCATTTAAAATGAAAGTGCATTAAGTTATTTAAGAACGATATTCTTTTCTGTACCGGCTTTTCTTTTTCCACCGAGTGAACATAATCTGCTTGACGTCAGAATAGTCTCTAAAGACAATCTGTCTATTATGAACACGTTATTTACATAATATTATGTAAATATGTGCGAGTATTTCACAGTATGTGTTTAGTATTATAAATCAATAAAATGCTCTCTCGTTTTAATTTGCTTACATTCCAAAAACTTTATGCTAGTTTTAATCTGTGTGGAGATGTAGACAAAACAATAGTTTAAATGGGGATTATAATTATGTATGGTAAAATGAGTACTCAAATTTCAAATGGTTTCGTTGTTACACACATATCCCAATATAAATTGCTGCTACCTATTTTGTATTTTTCTCTTTTGTATTATTATCTACAACTCTGCTGAAATGAAACATTTACATGTAATTGAAATGAGCGTGTTTTTCTTATACATTTTAAGTTTGTATCTTTACAGTATTACAGTACAGTCAAGTATTGTGGTAGTGGTAGGTAAAAAATTCTTGAAAACTATAAATTTATCTATATATGAAATAAATTGAATTCAAATTGAAGTGAAGCGTAAAAATGACGGAAAATAGAAAATAAAAACTCAACACACGGCGCAAAGGACTTTATCTAATAATCCTGCAACGTTATAAAACTTAAGTAAAGTGTTCTAAAGACATCTTGCAGAGGAACATTGCAGAGCATAATCTACATCGTAAGATTCCACAGAATCTAAATGGATTCTCTTCTGTTTAACAGATTTACTCGTTTGTTTAGCAAAGCGCTTCGAATACTGCATTTCCTTAAGCTTAATTCATTTTACAAATTCAAGCAATTCGTATTTTGCAAATTTGCTTAAAACGTATAAAATTTAAAGTAGTGTTTCTCAAATATTCTTATGTAAAAAGGAAACTCGAAAACGGAGGAAACGTGCAACAAGGAATATTGTATACATGAAATAACGCATTCGCTAGAATACTCAAAGTCGATTAGATTTTAAAGTATCACTTAAACAAGACACACAAAATGAATTTTCAGGAGTTGACACTGCTGCCAAGACGAAATAATATATTATAAGTTGCCGGTAGTCGACGATGACAAGGTAATTATGTCTGGCTTCAGTGACAAAGATTAAATTCTCAGATCACTATGTACAACCGAAAGTACTTTACCGTATTCGTCTTTAATCTTCAACTTTTCTTGATAATGAAACTTTCTTTGAACGTCTATTTTTCGCCCTTGTATGTCATAATTAACAAAATTTATACGCTAAAAGAAACGAGAACAGAAAGTAGGGAAAAAGTTTACGTGAAACCCAGCAAAAAGGAAAAGAATTTCGCTTATATCTTTAAGCCTTTAATTCTCGACGGTATGCTAGGTATTTAGCCAGCATAAATAAATAGGGCCATTAAAGATTCTACATCGCTAAAGTTCTTAAGGCACTTAACATTTCACCTTTATCCCGGCGCAAGTTGGAGTTGGGATCAGATTCAATTTTAAAACTTTTCAACGAATACTAATTCGGAACTTCGCGAGCGATAGCGATGAAAGGAAAATATAACTTTAAGCAGCTTTTATTGCCTTTAATGTCTTAAAGTTTCGGAATAAGGTTTTGAAGGAGGGAGTGGAGCCCTGAAAGCGGGTGTTCATGTGCAGCGGTGGTCACTTTCTATGTTAAAGCGAAACGAAAGAGCGTACGTTCACCTAGTCTTCAGCAACTACCGAAGCCCATGAATATTTGCAAGACTAAAGATTTAGTTAAGTTACTATGCGAGTGCTTGGCAGAACGAAATAATTTATGAAGGTATAGAAAGGGAAAGATGGAAATACAGGGGTCCCGGGTCCTATTCATTCAAAACATACATACTGTTTGACGCAGATTTCCTGTAGGATATGGTAGATTTCTCGGTGGGAGACTGACCTTAGCATCATAAGAAATGCACGCTCCTTAAAAGATGTAAAAAAAAATATAAGACTGAACAAAATTCTGGGCTAAATATAAGGTCGTGGCTCGTGTCAGTTGACTTATTCAACAGCGTGACCCGTGTTGACATAACATTTACTCCAACGCGAATAGAAATAGTGATCGAATTATTCGAGTCTACCAATTCTGTGAGCTGACATTTCAGTTTTTTTATGTTCTACGGTCTCGTTTTAATTTTGCTAAATCTATATTCAAATACTATTTTTGAATCTTAAATATGAATACCTGCTAAAAGTACCTTAAAATATAATTAAGCAATCGGCGAGTTAATCGAATGAATAAAAAACAACAGTTGCTTTATGTGCTTTATATTTGAAAACGTTCATTAAAAATTCTTAGTGACTGAATTTTAATTCAAAGATCTTCAACTACAATGTAGATACAGGGCACTAAGGAGCACCCTGAGTTATGACTCTCTTTGATCACGAAAAGACTGATACATGTGTTGGCTTATCGTATCATAACAATAAGGTGCAAGAAGTTACATCTGTACTATCCTAATTATAAATTGTCCTCTCTTGCTAATAAACGATGTGCCATAAATTAAAAATTAATTAATATGAATATCGTGCTGAAATTCAAAGGACAATAATTGAAAAATTAAACTTCTTTCGAAGTCTAAATGAAATTCCACAACCTTAACTTTCCTAATTTTGGAATTAACTTTAAAATTACATTCATTCGTTTTCTTTTTTATTTTCATTTTGCATAAATTTGTTTTCAACGTTGAAACAAATTTCATTTAAGGCTTAATTGGAATAAAGATACTACTGTGTTCTATTCTTAATACCGACTAAACCGAAAAAGTTTTTTATAAGTTTGACATTATTGTGATTGTAAAATACAAGTACATGTATATCGTGTCATTTTGCAAATACAATATGCCTTTACAGCTTCGTTGGTCTCTTGTTAATCGAGGTCCCGGGTTTGAACGCCAGATGGGGCAAAAATATTTCTCAAAAAAAATCTCAGTAACAATACTGACTTAGGAAGTTCCGCGAGTGTCGGTCTGCCATTCAATCGGGTCATGAGAGTAAAAGAGTAGAGATTGTACCTTTGGTTACACTTGTGCACTATAATATCTCCTGCGCAGCTAGCTAGTCTCTGTTAAGATTGGCCACCACGGCTGAAATCGGTCAGGGGGAGCTATTATATTACATGCCTTCAATATTCGGAGCAGATTAATAAAAGATATTAAAAGCTGGTACGTCTTCAGTCTGTATCAAAATGTTGACCTAGTTTCTTGGTTTAGATGTGAAATAATGAATGCCAAAGAGAAAGCCGCAATTTACTGGAATACTACGGAGATATAAGTTTTGACGATCCAGACTTCAGGTAGTTGGAAACATTTTGTTAGAACATCTTTAATTTTGAAATACGAATGATTTGATTTCTCTTTTGATGTAGAATAGAAATTAAAGTAAAAGATACAAATATTTCTTGTTCTAGTAAACTATTACACTCTATTAGAATTCTTGATCACAAAGCTTAAAGCGGAGTAAGACTTTTCTCAAGGGGTTCCAAATGAACCGCCAATCCATCTTTTATAGATTCTAAACAGTATTTTAATTAATAAATTTAATAAGTCGTCGTTGGATAGGTCTTGATAAATGAAATAGTTTGTAAATGTTATTTTGCTCCGGTAAAAAAATTACGGAATATACACTTCCAAAGCCGAAAAAATGTCATATCACCTCTGGTTCGAAAGTCACAAAGTACAAAAAAATTAATGTCTACGCGAGCGAAGTCGCCGGTGGTAAGCTAGTGCTATACATCGCAAACAACTGCAATGCCTTGGCTTACAAAATTTTGTCATAATATGTCCATAATATAATTACATACAATGTTTATGCAATCAAAATTGTCCGCTAAACGGATCGTAACCTTGTGAAGTCAAGGCGAGAAACCTGTCAAGTTTTAATAAAAACTACGCTGTTTATTTGATTTTCTTTTAAACCGATGAAAGATTTCGCTGCCTAATGACTCAGAGCTGTTAAACAAGTTGCACAAAGTGTTTACTTAAGCGGCGTCAATTTAAATCTCCTAGATTTCGAGCCACAATTTTGTGTTGTATTTTGCTTGAATTTTAAAATACAATTTTGTTATAACATAATTTCAAAGATAATATTAAAACAATTTTGATTTGAAATCACTTAACTACTTATTATCTGTAGGAGCCCCCCTTTCTTTAATTATTCCTGTACCTTGGTACAGGGGGGCAGGAATAGTCCTTTCCTTCTTTTCAATTTTTATTACACTACCTTATGACCAAGTTCCTTTAACACGTTCACATACGTGTTTCGCTAACTGTCTATACATCTCAAAGAGAAAGATCGTCGTAGGAAATAATAGGACAGCAATATCTTATGAATATGGGCCTACTACTATTGCTTTTAATACAATGCTTAAAGTCATAACTGGCGTGTATATTTTTTTATGGCAGAGTAGCAAGGACCAAGTGGGTCATCTGATGTTAAGTGATTATCACAGGTGCTTTGCCGGCCTTTGACAATTACGCTCGTCTCTGGAAGGCCCCAATGTTAAATTTGAATATTTAGTGTTTATGCGTTAATAATAATATACCTTTCTTTCCAGGCGAGGTGCAGTTGCTCTTGTTGGATGGTGATTTGGTCTCGGCAGCCGCCATCTTCTCCTTTTCAGACGACATGCTTTCGCGAACACTCGAAAACCACCGAACTTAAGCGACGACTCTCATTACTATTAAAAGGTTTAGTTTAACACACCAACCGCTCCCACGAAATACTAAAGATAATGGGCGATAATTGAAAACTCATGAGTTATATTGGCAAATATCCAACCTTATTGACATTCGAAAACTGTTTTAAAATCTATCGTAAAAACCAAATACGGATATGTAGAGTAAATATTGTTTTTGTTAATCTTTGCGGTCAGATTTTTAAACATTAGTGATTCATAGAAATAGTTCGAATTAGCATACAAATATAAGAGAATGTTGAAGCTATTTCTTATTTTAAATAAAGAACTATGAGATTAAGAAATGGAGGTATTCAAGCAATGCATAAATTATATTTTGGACCAAGTTGTTGTCCTTGTTGATTTAAGTTGTGAAAATACATATAACTACTATTTTTAGCCGACAGGAGGAGGTTTTCAATTCGACCGTATTTTTTTATATATTATGTTACCGCATATCTCCGGAATTAGTCCAATTTGTAAAAAAATATTTTTGCATTGTGGTCCTATAAAAATTTGGTTTTAGTCTGATCATCCATGTGGATGATATTTCTAAGAAATCCCCAAAAATCAACAGAATAAGTTTTGCGGGTATGTTTTAATGACGTTTTATATGTATTACGTTCATTTAAATCTTACTCTTGTTAAATTGAAAATAGATAAACGCATTGACTTTGAAAAGATATTAAAAATAAAAAAAATATTTTCTACTTTTTAGTGTGAGGAAATTGGAAGTAGAGAATTGTTCTGATTAACGCTTTCAAACAACCGACGTCCAACATTGTATACCCTTAATACGGGAAAGTTAGTTTCCAAATTTACTTTCAATCAAGTAGGAACAAAGAGATTATCTCGCCAGTCAGATAATCCGGCCTCTCCCTTATTATTAATAACAACGGAATAGATATTGTTAAATAAGGGTCGTTTAAATATATAAGTCATTTGACCTGGCTTCTGCCACTCTTGCTATATATCTATATTGAATATTCTATATAGTATAGAAAATATGAAAACATTCGATACTGAATTTAGTTTTTGAGGTAAATGTTTTATGTACTTATCCAATTTGCAAACGTAATTTTTAAATCTCCGGTAACTGATAAGTTAGCTTTGCTACTATACATTTTATTATTCTTGTTTTATTGAAAGACATGAATGAAGGAATGAATATTGATGAATAGTTTGTGATTTAAGTTAGTTAGCGCGGCATGTGTATTATATTCCGAGTTTAGGAAAAATATAATATAGAACTGGAAAAGTTTGGTTCATTGCGAGCGAAACCATGTTTCCTTTTATTTTATTCACAATTTTTCATTAATATTTTACTTGAATGAAACGTTTTTATATCGTTTATTGTTGATGTATAAAGAAACATTATCTTTTATGCTGAATACTAATCAGCTACAATATTCGGAAAATATATTTATGAATCTAAAATTAAAAAGGATTCGTTTATAAGAAAAAAAATATGTTATGTATCTTGTTGAATTGGTTTTATTTAAATCAGATATAGGATAAGTTAATGACAAAATGATAATGTTAGGATAAGATATTATGACAAGTTATAGGTTATATATTTTTTATTTTTGTTAATGCTCTTTTTAATTAATAATCTGTGATTATAAAATATACATAATATCGATTTATACAAAAAATATACTTTAAATCAAACGTGCCTCAGGCGTTGATATATTTATCACAAGTATTCTGAAGTTTAAAACAAAGTTTATTTATTATTGCTTCATATTGTTAATGGAACTGTTTAACAAAAACTTAATTGATGTGACAAGATGATAACAAGTAAAAGTAATAGAAAGAGGAAAATAATAAAAACAATATACAGTATGAAAAGTTTTAATGTAAAGTGAATAAAAACAATTTTACTTAATGCGGCACTACAATATTTCAATGTCGTTATTAATAAATGTCAATAATAACACCAGGCGACTGCGGCTGA
This sequence comes from Phoebis sennae, assembly GCA_001586405.1. NCBI lineage: Eukaryota > Metazoa > Arthropoda > Insecta > Lepidoptera > Pieridae > Phoebis > Phoebis sennae. Next base: position 185,677 of record LQNK01000075.1, read on the forward strand.
ATAAAAATCGTCGAGACGACGGCAAGGGAAATTGAACTCAATACAAAAGAAATAAATTCTATTTTAATTTGAAATAATGCATTTCGTTACGGCGCGAAAGCGCGGATACTCGCAAAGGGTTGATGAGAGCTATCGACATTAATGATTAAAATATGATACTCGACAGAACGGTGAAAGTAAAGAGGTCATGCAATGGAAACTGAAAGTTCGGTCACGAGCACATAACCTAGGTGTTACCGGTTACGTAAGCGCGGTATAACCTGTGTGGGTACGGGTAGCGGTCGGCGGTGCGAGCGGTCGCGGCGCGGCGTGCGTAGCGCGACGAGAGCGCGGTGCGGTGGCGCGCTCCTACTTCGCGCTGCGTCCCGGGAGGAATCGATGCGGGCGGCGGGCGGCAGCGGAGTGCTGCAACGGGAGGCTGCGCGGCCCCGCGCGCGCCCCTCGCCCGCGCACGCGCACCCAGCTCCCCGGGCCGCCCGCGAGACGCCGCCCCCGCTGCCCGCGCCCCGCCGCGCTGATTTACGATACTACAGCTTTATACCCCATTCTTTATCTCGAATGACCGCAATGTTTGAGCTACGTTTCACTATTCCTAGCCTATAATCCGCCGCTTAATTATCGACGACAGATGTAACGCAATCGGATTTAATGATGCTCGCCTTTTGACCTACTTTCCCATGTCCAATTTAAGTTTTTATACACGAGTAAATTCGATGACAATGCAATATTGTGACATAATCGAGCTATGTATAATGAAACTTGGAAGTGTAAAAATAGAAAAACTTTTAGAAATAATTTTCCTGCGATCTCTATTGTATTAATAAATGTTATTTCCTGCAAGTTGTATGTAGTTGCCGAGATATTTTACATAAATGAATACCGAACTAGGGCAAATAATAAACTAAAGCTTTTAAATAATTTAACAAAATAAGACGTCTTAAACAATATAAAGGTCTGCACTGAACACGAAGACATAATTTCCCTGGCAGCGGCCTATCTTGATGTCCCACCCTGAATAATTATCTGAAGCCTCGTGATGTGCTCGTTCAAGATAAAACTAACTTGTATCTTGAGAAAATAAGGAGGTATTTTTATTAAAGTGTATTATCTATATATAAGACTTTATATATAGATACCTGACTAGGTAATCATTTAGTTTGGTTTTAGAATTTTATGAATAAAGAAATCACACGGGTAATTTTGAGAAAGAAATGTGTTATTCGCTTTTTAATAATATTCGAAGTAATTGAGGCCTTAAAGACACGAGCCTATATGTAATTCAAACACCGGCGAAACAGAAACGTAGGTGACGTTTCTGGTGTTAAAAGTGATCATGGGTTCCGGTAATCACTTAATCGGGTGACTTTACCTGCTCCCTCCTTAAAAAAATATTCATACCGTATTTACAGCGTGATACGTTATGAAAAGTTTCAGTGAGAGTTGCGTTAATAGATAAGCTAAAGTTGTTTTTCGGGTAACATTAACACGCTTCGAGTTAAAAATAAGTTCACTTTCTATCTCGTATTCTGTATTAAAGATTTAGCACACGACAAGTACATAGCTTGCAGTGCAACCTACATTCGGTTTTCAATTGAGAACTGTATTTGACAAGTGAATTGTTGGAACATATTGGCTTTATTTTTATGGAACGTAACGTGCGTAAAATAAAATTAGTGATAGATGGCTTAGTACTGGCCGGTGAATTTTTTAAATTTGTAGGGTTTTTTAGTAACGTTTAGGTATGATAAAGTTTATTATTTTTATGGATCCCATGCTAATTAATGGAGATTGTGTCTTGCTTAGGTATGAATTGGGATAGGCTCGCATTTGACAAATATTCTATTGTAAAACGCTGTGAATTAGTTTGCGTACATTGGTCGCTTAAATATTTTCTTAATTATTTATTTATTTATTTGCTTGAACATGAGTACAAAGGTGGCAAACAATATTAAGAGTAACATACATGTTCTACCCGATAAGGGATGTGCAAAATTATAGGGAGTATACATTACAATATACACTGTCATTACAATTGTTAAGTTCAATTATACATTGTTATTCATACATTAAGATTAAAAATTACATTACATTTTCTCCTGAGAGTAATTTGATTACTACACATTGATGAATTATAAAAATACTATGATAGTCAATTGAGAGAGATACCGGTCAATGATATTTATTAACAGATTGTGGTCAAGTACTTGCCCACCGAGTATTGTGATAGTGAGAGAGTATTATTTGTATTCCTCATAGTTCCGCTTATGACCAAACTTACGCTTAATGCTATTAGTATTTCCATGCATAGATCCAAATTAATCATAAACTGGGCAACTTTACCCATTTCGGATAGACAAGATGTGGTGTGAATATAATATATTCGGATAAATCCTTGCTAACTTGCAATACGTCATAAATAAAATTTGCTCTCTTGAATATCATTTTTTTTATTTAACTGCTAGCTGCTGCTTGCGGCTTTGCTAGCGAATTCAGTGCCTATAGATCAATAAAAAGTAAGTCACCTAATTCATCTAATACCTACCTGTATCCGTAATTTTATCAAAGGCAGTTCAGTTGATGCAGTGTGATTGACGCACAAACATCCAAACATCGACATATCCAAACTTTGACATTTACAGTAATAGAAGAATTAGTAGGATATAAGGATTTCAGTCCAAGCAGTAAACAAAAGTCCCATAAAACCGGCTATATTTCAGACGTTTAAAACCGCTAAACTTTAATATCACCAGTAATTCCCGACTACCTTCAATTCCATGATTTATACCTGCGCGGCTAAACGGCCAACAATTTAACTTCCGTGTCTAACTTACTGCTATTATCTAGAGAGGCAGACCAGAAACATTATATTACTTTAACTCGGTGAGTTTTAATGAACTTTTTGCTGTAAACCGAGAGTATAAATAGTGTTATCTGATAATTTATATGATATATGAGGTCATATTATTGGTTTAACGTTCCAACTAAATTTTATACACCATTTGCTTATTAATATTTAAATTTATTTTTTTCTTCAATACCTATTGGTTACAGTATTAAAGTTTCTGTATCACTTCTTATTGTTACTATTTTTTTTAATTATAAAAGGGTAAGTAATTTATTCTGACTCTTTTTCACGCCTAAACCACTAAACCAATTTGAAAGAAGTTTTGTGTGAGATTGTTTGAAATCCGATAAAGGACAATAAAGCTCATAAGCTGGAAATCCTACGGGTAAGCGAGACACACCTAGTTTAAAATAAATAGCAGGTCTTGCTAAAATTGTATAAATTTTTCCAATGGTTATTTTTTACATAAATGCGTATAGTTTCAGTTACAATTACTCCAACAGTCGTTAATATGAATAATAGAAAATTCAAAGCGGAATGTTTATTGTATGCGATCAATTCGTGCACAATTTACTATACACAAACATACGCCTTTGTCTTTGCTCTTCAAAGCCATAACGTTATCTGTCGCAGATTAATTTGCGTATTATGAATGCTTCCGAGATTACAGATAGCGTGTGATATCATAATCAGGGTGAAAATCATATATGTCGTTTATAGAATATAGTACAATCAATTTTTATAATTGTCAGAATGTATAGAAATAGATCGACCTTTTTTTGGGCATTGTCTCAATTCGTGCCCAGTAATGCCTGATTCTTACTTTCAAAATATAATTAAATCAATATTGCCAAAACTTTCAAGCTTCGTATTAGGATTAGGAATAGTCTTTACCTTGTTTATAGAAAAGATTAAAATAATAATTCTTAGAAAATTTCTTTTGGATTCTTCGGGAAAAGATAATAGGTAGAAAATCTTATTATGCTTTGTTTAGCTGAAAGCTTCACGTAGGTGTAAATATATATTTTGTTATTTTTGCATTTTCTCACGTCTAACTAGTCTAGCCATA
>LQNK01000075.1:189790-204197 GCA_001586405.1 Phoebis sennae
CTTAGAAAATTTCTTTTGGACTCTTCGGGAAAAGATAATAGGTAGAAAATCTTATTATGCTTTGTTTAGCTGAAAGCTTCACGTAGGTGTAAATATATATTTTGTTATTTTTGCATTTTCTCACGTCTATAAAACGTTGTTACAGAGGTTTTTCTGAACGCTATAAAAAGTCTCGTGAGCATCGAGATAGCAAAGCAAAAACGAATGTATAAATAGGTAAAGATGAAACATTTGGTATCATTTTGCCTTTTTTCCAACAAATTTACTTCTACTAAACTATATAAATAAATATTCATAAAACAAATGAAGAGAATTGGTTATAAATAGTAGCTATTTAGGTATAGTGTAATTTAAAGGAAAACGATACAAAATCATTTTAAATTACGGTCATAGTAAAGGTTTAGATATTAATTACAATTTCGTTTTTAGAGCAACAAAAAGCTGAAAATTTACAATATTACTATTGTTCTTAATGATGTGTTCGTTGCCGAAAAGAGAGTAATATTATAAATTTTCAGCTTTTTGTTGCTCTAAAAACTGCCACTCTTTTAAAGGACAGAAGAAATTTAAAAATATTTGAGCACATGGGACAAGTGAATAAAAACCACGTATAATAAAGTTATGCAGCCTCTACGTGAAATTGGCCGTGCTACGATGTCGTAGCAGCCGCGCGTCGGCGAAATTTTCGGCACAAATGACCGACACGCTGTCGAGAATCTGTATCATTAATAAATTTAACGTCGTAATATTAATGGCTTTAGGATGTGAACAAAATAGTTCATAAAGCGATCAATTTCTTACAATGGACATAAAAATAAAGACTCACAAGCTAACGAGGGCACGACTTTAACGAGCTCTTTTTATTATCTATGTTAGTTATTATTTTTAATCTATAGGGTTTAAGTTGGTGTTCATATTTAACTTTATATTCCGAGAGCTAAATGTTTGGTGAGGGGTTTGAGGCAAGCTGAAAATTTGTCTGATGCTTTAAATATAGCTAAAATATAGTATTTTCAAAAAGACACCTTTTTGGTGAGACTTTGTACCTGCCAAGTCTAAAAAGCTCCGCTATTACCAGTCAGTTAGCAGTTAGCAGCTGCAGTTACATGTCGGGGTATATTAGGAGAGGTATTACACAAGTTTTCAGCTTGCCTCAAGCACCTCCCAAAAAATGTGCCTAACTCTCGGAGTATAAATTAAGTTCTACAATATTTTAATTTTCAAACAATATAATTTACAAATGCTATACCAGAGTAAACAACAATGACCGTCTTATATTTTTTTACTTATCATTATCGAGTATTCGACTCACAAAGAGAAACGTGGATCGGTAAAAGGCACTTTACTGGTGGCTCAGCATTAGATTAAAATTCTTTTTAACTTCTAAGTATCCATGCGATGAGAGGCCCTTCTGGGGACTGAAAATTTAAGGCGTCATCTTGACCTACGGAAAAGTCAAGGAGACTTAAAAATTCTGATGTATTTTCTACATTTTCGTCGTTCTTTGTTTTGATGAGAAAGTATTGTTAGTATACACTGTGGCATAGTGATGATGTTTTTAAATCTGTCTAAAAAACAGCCAGAAGACATTTTTGTGTAGAATTTGCTTCGATGCTTACATTTTATTTGTCTTAATGCAGGAAATATTACATAAATAATTCCATATCCTACTAATATTATAAATGCACAAGTTTGTGAGAATGTAGGTAAGTTAGTCTTTCAAGCAAAAACTACTCAACCGATTAAGATAAAATTTCATATACATGTGGGTAAGGGTTCTGAATAACATATAGGCTACTTTTAATCCCGGAGTTGCCACTGGATTAGAAGTTACGCGAGTGAAGCCACGGGGCGACGCTAGTTTATAATATATTTACTTATTGAAATTTATTTTCTGCGTAGAACGTGATATTAAATGTGGATGTCAGTATCGGCTAGTTTTCAATCTGTGTATAAAAGTATTGAATATGATATAAAGAAGATTGAGCACGCTTGGAACAATGTTGCGCAAAAGATCGGTCTTAAAGTAGCATGTATTTTGCGAAATGTTATTGCATTTCATACCACGATGAGAATTATAGTATCTATGTTGCATATCATATACCACATTCATCTGACTTAATATTATAAAACGGATATTATTAAAATGTGTTTATCTTTATATTTATCGAATGGATTAAAAAAAATCTGATTGATTAACCTATTTGACTCCCCTATCTTTGTTACTCTCCACCGATTTCGCTTGTCTTCGAACTCAACATTTTCTTTTGTCCAAACTATTTGCCTATGGAATTTAATCAAGATCGGATAAACGATACTCAAGTTAACGTCGGACAAAGTTTTTCATACTTACATACAAACCAATTGGACTCTGAGCCCTTCTTTCGCTCGGTCAAAAAGGCCGTAAACATCGACATGGCAAAGCAATAACACATACATATAAAAATAGGTGAAGACGAAACGCTCGGTATTTCATAATTCTGATTATGAGGCCAGGTTCATGAGGAAGGCAATGTGATATCTAACATTATGTTGCTACGCGAGCACAACCACGGGGCGATAGTAGAATAGCATATCTATGCAAATATTAAGATCAATTTCATTTCGGTTGAGCGGAGATTCCACGAGGGAGGGTGCAAAAATATATTTCGCATTGGGTGTGAAAATTTTATCTCGATAAAATAATTGCAATCTCCGCTTCCCGATGTTTTTCCTGTTGTTGTATGAAATGAAACATCTCCTTATTAATCACATCAGAGCTCCAGCGACGCGTAACGTAATAAACAGGGTCCTTCCCGAATTTATTTATTGTTTGCTGATCCATTGTCAGATATGAAGTTCAAGTGAATCGTTCTAGATTATGTAATAATCGTTTTTATACAAGGCAAATCGATAGTTTAAACATAGATAAAATATAAAAACATAGAAACAGGATTAAACTGGGCAGCATTTTAATTTTATTAGGTCAGAAAAAACATCAAATTAAGTAGTTGTTTAGAATATTGAATATGTTTTGAAATACAGTGTTAGAAATTTAATAGGAGGTCATTGCGGAAGCGATGCCTTCCACGCTTTACAAATATGAATAAAACATAACCATTAACCATCTAGTTTATTTATACTTAATATCTCAGATCGAACAAAATAATAAAATTTAATTTAGTAACATCATATTTTACATTTAGCTTTTGTCAATTGTTAATCAATTTAATCGACGTCACAATAAAAAAGATGACTTATTAGAATCTAAACGTTATAAAAAATATACAATAAATACCACTTCATAGGCGTTTTCGTATCTGATTTTATAACTTTCTACTGATCGACTTACGAAGGCCGTCAGCTTCGCAAACACCGAAAAGAGAGCAAGTTTCAGTAATGTCAGCGTGGCTGTGACCCAAATGTCGCATTTCTAAAGCACCTCGACCCTTAGCTACCCATCGTCTCTTCACCAATTCGATAGTCCATCTTTATTTTTTGGAAAATAAATCTGTCGAATTAAGCAATGGCTATTTAAATCAATGGTCATATATTTTTTATTGAAGGTTTTGTGTTGAAATTCTCTTATGATTTCTCTTTATATTTTATCACTTTATATTTTAGACTAAGCAAAATGTGACCATTATATTACAATTATAATTGTATTGTATCTATACATAGGACAAAACAATGTTAAAACTAATTACTGCTTAGCTTAAAATTACTGTGCATTCTAGTTGCACCTGATTTGGATCAGCTAGTATTTTTTGGAAAAATCGTTATAGTGTCCAATGCCCATGTCATATCTCATATTATTTAAAGTAATACTCTCGTTCAAAGATTTATTTTTTTAATTTAGAAATTCAAAGAGCATTTGATTCATGAAATATTTTCATTTCCAAAAACGAAGTCACAAATACAAGATCTATACTAAACTAAACAATTAAAACCTCCAACAAACTGCATCGTTGACACAATCGAGATGAAAAACACTACATTTCTGTCCAACATGACTGCAGGAGGTAACCATTACCATCCAGCTATTTAACGTACTTTACTATGCTCTAAAAATTGATTCATCAAATATTTTCGTAGGCTAAAGTCAAGTCAGAAGTCACGTCTACACCTGCTCTACACCAAATAATTAACACCCACAACAAACAACTGCATTTGACACGATCGAGTTGAAAAGCACTACATTTCCCTCCAACATGACTGCAGGAGGTAACCATTAACATCCAGCTGGTTAACGTACTTTACTAAGCTCTAAAATTTGATTCATCAAATATTTTCGTAGGCTAAAACCAAGCCAGAAGTCAGGTCTACACCTGCTCTACACCAAATAATTTACACCCACAACAAACAACTGCATTTGACACGATCGAGTTGAAAAGCACTACGTTTCCCTCCAACATGACTGCAGGAGGTAACCATTAACATCCAGCCGGTTAACGTTTAGTTTCACGAGCGTTTACCTCGCGCTCGTAACTACGCGGCGTTTATATTTGTCACTAAACAAGACTTACGGCTTGCGTAAACCCATTACAGATAATCCTCTTTTGGCTTACCGCTTCTATAATTAGGTAAACACCTTCATGTAATTGAGTTAACGATGTTGCGTATACGCTAAACGTTCTTATAAAATCGCCTAACTTTAATATTTATCCCCAATAATTTCTTTTGCGTATCAAATGTGATGCAAATAAGTACAATGTCGAAAAGAAAAACCCAAAAATTTTAAGCAAACATATCCGCAAAAATTTGCAGATTTAAAACATATGACCGACCAAATTTAAGTGTCAATACGATTCGGATGAAATTTATTTCAAAAGTTGACTATTTCAATAATCTGTTGTATAACATTATCTGTATTTTCTCTCGCAAATTTCGCGCTTATAGTTGCCGTTCCGAGCGCTCTGCATATTTTACAACGCCTCGTTTGCGCAGAATATTTGATGGGCACTGCGTTTTATACGAATTCAAAGGATGAATTTGTAGGCACATGTAAATTAATTCACTGTTAAACTTTTGGTTTGTTCCACTTTTTCGGACATTGTTTTTGTTAAAAATAAATAAAAAGCTAGCGGGTCGAGTTTATATTGGCTTTTTGTTGCGTCTATCAGAATATAAAATAAAGGTTTAATATAGTTTATTGAGTACGTTCGTTTTCAGTAAAAATAGCTCGGATTACGTATTGGCATTGTTGAACAAAGGCTTTAATTGACTCAATTTTTCCGGCCGTGAATATAGAATATAAACAAAAATATTTTTAGTTGAGCTTGTATCCATTCAGCATTTAATTAAATTCAATCACTTCAGTCTGTAGTTCGGCAGCAAGATGAAATTTGTATCGAATATAATTGCTATCTAAATTTAGCTTCGATAACGTCAATATTATTGTACATTGTTGGTAGCTCCTGTTTGATAGACGGATTGAATATGAGATTATATTGATCTATTTCCGTTATGTGGATAATTATTATTGTTGTTAAAATATGATGCCAGATGGAAATATCGTTACGTAGACTGTACAAATACATTGTTAATTCATTACTTTGATTGCTGTATTCGATTTTATTTTCATGTTCATTAAAAAAAATTAATTTAATGTTTTTGAATTGATTTGATAATTACTTTCGTAAAACTTATTTTTTAAATCCATTATCTGAAATCGGAATCGTGTTTACAAACAACAACCTAAATTTTGAAAGTTTAATGTTCTATGAATTCAAACGATACCTGTAGTTATAAAAATAGGCGAATTAATGAATTCAACCAGTGACTGAATGAGATGAAACCAGTCGGCACGCAGTGGCACCCTAGTGATTTCGGGGTAATTAGGTCGCTAGAACATCCCAGGTCATTAGAGAAATATTACGCACAGCTTCATGACTTAAATTTTATTGCGTCAGGATATGATGGACATTTATATATTTGATAATATTTAAGTGCTGATATTTTCCTATTCAAATCGTTTCATTAGTTAGTTATAGTCTCATTTTATTTAAAGTAAACAATTTTCTTGTGGTCGTTGGCATCCGATGGATCTGAAATTTGCCAAACCTCCGTACCTTCGGTGATAATGTAATTGTAGGGTAAAAGGGGATCTGATAATGGTAAAGGGCAATGCAGAAAGATTGTTTATGGTGATAATTTAACGTTGATTTGTACAAATATTAATGTTGTTTAGGCCTTTACGGGGGATGTTATTATTTATAGATTCTTATCGCATTTGCATCTAAAATAACGGTTACTTTAGATGCAATTGCGATCAGAAAAAAAATATAATGAGACTTCATTTATAGATATATGAAAGTTAGAACAAAAAGTAATACAGAACACTATATTTCTTGTACAACTTTACCAAACTATGGATATTACTGATAGAAGCAAAACCCTATATAGACGTGAGGCGGCACATAAATTACAAATAAGTATAAGCCAAATTACACACATACAAGATATTACATGAAGACGGGCTGAATATTTTGCTAACAAAACTTGACGCAAGCTCGAAGATTACAAGTCTTTTCCCACAAAGGAAATTACACGAGTCTGACTTCGCTGTGTTAATATTTGAAGTTGTTACTTTGCAAAGAGAAATTTTCATGAAACATCACCGCGATAATTATTTTATCAAGTTAATTTAGGTAGATGAGCTTAAAAGTGACTTTTATCCAAAAGTTTCGCTTGTTTTTTGAGAGTTGGATAATTTTGGTTTTTGCTTCGTAGGCACAAGGGCATTTCAGGTTTTTACTAGTTAACTAGGGCATGTTGGTCAATGGTTAAAATAGTCAAAAGATATAGGAATCCGTGATGTTGTTTTATGGCAAATGTATGTAACCCGTTTGACTATAACAACTGGTGGTATTTCATAATAGAAGTCTGTATCAATATGTTTTTACTTTTTGTGTTGGAAGACATAAATTACGCCAACTTTCAAGGATATTACTACTATGATAATAAAGGGGAGTTTTTTGTCATGTAAGCCCATAAGTGCGGAAGTCCTGTTAGTCGAATAACGACCGAAACACACTGAAAGTCGCAGGTGGTTGGAGGGGTCCTTTAAGAAATTTTCTGCGTTTATTGAGGAATATATTGTGATAAAATTTTGGAAGATACTTGTGTTGCGTATTACCATTATTTATTAGCCAGAAGTCTTTAAAATAATATAAGTTTTATTAGATCATGAGGGTATATAACAGGACACTCCCTTAACTAAAAGTGTAATTTGGCATCCGCATAGTTTATAGTAGAGATGAGCATAAGGAACTTTAAGTTGAACTACGCAGAAAAAGGCTGCGACATAGCTTTTATTTAAAAAAAAATGCTTCTTATTAATTTTACAAAGCATATTTGTTCAATATGGAAGGTTCGCGTTAAAACAAATAAAAGATACTTACTTTTTATGTCATTACATAAGAAAATTTTAATCTTAGTTAACTGAAAGAAAACAGTTGTTGTTAAGGATTACAAGTTATTATTATATTCCGCATACATCTGAAGTAGTACAAAGTTCGTATTTAGGTCCTATCCCTTTCTTGGTATTCGTTAACAATATTGTCAACCATGTAAAACATTCTGTATGCTCTTTTTTCTCTGACGATAAAAATATTAAGAATAATTTAGTGATGATGATATTACTCAACTTCAAACAAACCGACCCAGACTTGGACTCTTAACACCAAGAAATGTTTTCATATCACTTTAAAACGGAAAAGAAAATATACGAAACACATTATACATTATGCTGTTACATTGGAAAAATTGGACACAATTAACCACGGACAAAAAACACATATGATAAGAGGCTACAATGAACTGGACATACTCTATATTACCATAGTGTCGAAGGGTTGTGCATTCCTGTATGTGACGAGTGCACCATAAGTCCTTGGAGTGTCTTACAAAATAAATAAAATCATATCCTAATTATTATAAGAGTTACTGAGAATCAGCGCTGCAAAAGCCCTAAGGCATTACAGCCGATGCTGGGTGTTAACGATCAATTCGGCTCAGTTTTAGTACCGTACTATACTCAGTTTAACTTATTATTTACTCATTTTTTTTTAATGTACGGTTTTGTACATGGAACAAATAAACCTTAAACTTTTTCTTCTATACATTTTTTGTCGTAGAGAGTCGTAGTATCGTTGTCGTAGAGGTCAAGCTGGAAGCTAGAATAAACACTTTGATATCTTCTGCGTAAATCGAGTAAAATATATTTTAAGACTAACTTTTTAGGTCAACGCCAAGCCAGAGCAACGTAATACGGGACATACATTCCACTCTCTGGAAGCCGAGACCTCCCGAGAGGCTGTGTTATTTAACACGCCTCTGAGTTCCGCACTCCGTAGTTACCTACTGTTTTTGTTTGAGATTCAATTTCGAAAACGCATGTTTGTATAGTAGATATATTTTTAGAAAATTTACTAGAATAGATAGACATTCATGTATTCCAGATAAAGGAACACAACACACACTTACATAAAGGTGACAGTATATACAATAAAATATAGACACACAAATTAAATGGTTTGCCTATAGCAGATAGTTGCAGATAGATTAGTAAAAGTACACCTTTATTTGTATCAAACAATCTTAATGTTTGTAAAAACGGTAATTTGTTAAAAACACACAACGTAATATAAAAGTTGTTTTTGATTGTAGTTGTCATATTCTTAGACTCTATATGAGGTTTTACACATGAGTATAATATTTTAAACAAAAAACCATAACAACTATTTGATTATTGTATAAAAAGTTAGTCGTTGAATTATTCGTTTTTACAAAATAACAATGTAACTGTTGTCATAATGAAACCAGCAGAGTGTTCTTTGAAATCCGTATTTTTACAAAGGTAAATGAATTTAGTACGATATAGCACTCTTCAGATACTGGGGCGGAACGAGTGGCTACATCGGCGATAAGATGTTGTCATGGCGACCATCTTTGATACAGAATAGAGCACGCAGCTCGTGTTCAAGTGTTAATAAAAAACGAGAGTATGGTGTAGTTGTTAGTGCTAAAAATAGAATATAGGAGTATAGAATATTTAATGTCAATTTTGTATTTAAACGATAATACGACGTGTGTATGTTTTAATAACTGTTTTTATTTTTACCTTTTGGAGTATTTATATCACCTCTAAACATTCAAATCTCATAAGATCGCTTATAAATTGATCAATAATCATGTTTGTTGTAAATTGATATTTCATCGACAATCAAAAAGAAACGTGACGTTTACTTGATTATGAATGTCAGATTAACCCTGTTTTACACTATCATGACATGGAAGGTTCTTTGTATTTTCTCTCAACATCGGGTCTGCCTATCTCCCTGTTCTTAATAATCCATTATAGCAAAAACGTTGAAATAAATTTATAATATTAAGTTTTCAAATGACATTATCTTCACAATGATGAGTAACAAAAATTTATGCTTCCGCCTCGAATCGTTTCAATTTCAGCCCAATAAAAAGATATTGTTGAAAAGCATTTTATGTCCCTTCCGTCAGATATCAGGAAGGCAATGGGATGTTTATAGGCGGTTTTCAAGGACATAAGGAAATTAATGAGTATTTAATGTCTTACGGAATAAGACGAGTAATATAATAATGTATTGAATGATGTATCATTATATGAAATGTTTTTATTGAGACGAGGCAATTTTGAGGCAGCGATTTGGAATTATTTTATGAGGAATGGATTATTTTATCTAATAAGTCTCTAACGTCTTCTTTATAACACTGATTTTGATTCATAAAATACTTGCCTGCAGTTTACGATCAATAAACATTAGCCTTTTAATCTAAGCTATAGTCAATATATATACGAAATTTCATCAAAATCAGTAATGGCATGATTAACAAGCAAACATCCCAACTTTCACATTTATAATAATCGTAAGATTAGCAAGATGTGAGGTAAGCTCAATAAAAATTATCTGTAATTATTATTGCGAACACAAAGTATATTAAAACCATTGGAAAAATCAGTATCTATGTATGTCCATATGTCTATAGATATATGGCTATAAAATGAAATTTCTCAGCTTTAAATCAAATGCTATCCGATGTCGAACATTTAGGTGGATTCGAGGATACTTCAACGGGAACTGGGGCATGTTTTCACCGGGGAGCTAGCAGATCGACACCGAAAATTGGTGAAGGTTTGCACTATCCTGCGACGAAAGTTTAACGAATCCCTTTTCCTGTAAATTCCTTTATTTCAGTTTGATAGCACCGTGAACTAAGGTCAAAAAAAATAGGTACATAATACTAAAGATTTAAAGAGCTTTATTCCCAAAAACTTGAATTAGAATTTAGAATATTGTATTGTTTTTACTTTTGCACATATACTATCTTGATGTAAGTTTATTTTTATGTTGTTAAGTCCAATAAAGGATGAAAATAAAAATTAAAAAAAAAATTAATATTTAAACTAACAGTTCAAGAATTACAGCCACGCAGCTGACAGTGCTTACCTTAAAAATTAATAAAAAAAACATTCAAATGTTTTTTAAATGATAATAGTAAGATTAGATAGATAGATAGATAGATAGATTAGATTAGAATATTATATCTTATGGTTTTTTGTTATTAAGGTGAAATTATTGGGTTAGGTTTAATTTATGATCAATTATGTTATAAAATATATTTAACCTATTTATCAATGTATGTTATAACTGTAATATGTAAATGGATAAATAGGTTACATAATATATAATACATCCGTATAATACTTAAACTGCAATCATTAAAAGTAAAATACTAAAATAAAACAATTTTACCACGATTCTTAATTTATATTTAATTCATCGTCCGCTTAAATTTTAATATTTGCGAACGTAAAACAAAGCGGGTCGTTAGAGTGTTTTCAAAGAGCCTAACTTGTTCAAAAATAATTGTCCTTTAGAAATAGGGACTGGGCCATCAGCTGACGCCATTATTTTGGACCTTTTGTGTATATCTTTATTAAGCACCAAATAAAACACAGACTGGAATTTAGGAGTTGATTTTGTGAGCACTTTATACCGAACGCTGGTGGGGGAAATAAATAGGTTTTAATAAAAAAGAATTTACATAGTTTTAAATAACTTTAACTTAAATTGTTTAACAAAACTAATATACACATTTGTGAGTAGTGTCTTGTGTTTGTTTTAGTGTTTAAACTTTACATATTAGTTATAATGCGAATGTAAAATAATAAAGCGCGTTTAAAATCCTTTAAAAAGTATTTTATTTAATATTATATAATATTATATAATATATTTTATATAATATAAAAAAATAGGTTTTTCATCATAAGGCTCAATAATCTAATGAGGCATGTATATTTGTTATTCTTTCACGCAAAAACTACTGAACCGGCTATGATGGAAAATCGCGAGTGTAACTTATATAAAACTTACATTTTCTGAATCCATATGACTAAAAAATAAAATATTTTTTATTTGTATTTTAATCATTTAAATTTATATAAAAGTATTAATTTAAAAGTACGCGTAATTAATGTTTCAATCAATACAGATAACCATTAATCTGTCTAGATATAGACCGAGTCATAAGTGTGGTCGGATAAAAGAGGATTAGTTTTCACCTGGTTTCGCCCGGATTAGAGGTGTATTATATGAAATCATGGGATTTCATATAGGACAATTGAAATTATTTTAATTATACCGATTTCTAATTGAATACGAAATTTACTGGATATTTATATTAACTAAGGAAATATAAAATATTTTGAATATGTCCATCTATAAGTAACTTTAAAAAAAGGATGACAAAAGATTTCGTATGTACTAAAGTGATCAATACTATTGCTCAATATACAACTTATCTCTGCACATCTTAATATCACTTTTATTTGAAACACATTTTAATTTCCAACTACACTATATTATCACTATTATAAAAAACTGTTTTAAATAAAAGTCATGTAGTCAAAAAGGAATCAACATAATTTTTCAATAGGATACACTGTTGGTTCATTCTTTGGCAGAACAGAATACAAAATAACGTTAGGCTAGATTAAGTAATAACAAAGTAAACCTTTAAAATAAACCTAAGCTATAATATTGTTGCCGGACTACATTAGGCAGGCCCTGTCGGTCGCATGTGGGCCATTAATAACAATTGCAAAGGTACATTGTTTGTGTCATAAAAGCCTTTTTTTATGTTTGGATAAAATTAATTGTAGTACAATTTTTATTTACTCTTTAAGAGGACTAACACATTAATATATAGGCACTTTAAGACTAGTACTATGTACTTACGTAGACACTAATATGTTTTTCATATAAACTCGACTCGCAACATACCTGTAACAAATAAAAATCGTAAAAATAGACACAATTCAATATGGATTCCTTATTTTGATTTCTGTTTTTCTTAAATTTTTACCCAACTTCAAATGCTGTTAAAAAAATTGTTTCTACGTCAAAATTGTTTGAATTTTAAAATATTTGACTATGATGGTTTCCAAGCATGTCTCCTTAATTTCAATAGTGTATACAGAGTGTAGTGTAAATAGTGGATAATGTGGTACCTGCACAAAAAGACCTGAGATGGCCTTTTATTTAACATGAAATATGTTTTTCTGAACCCTCAAAACGTCTTCTATCTGCAGGTGCCATATTATCCAGTCTTTACGCCACAAGTCACAACCTGTATGTAGTTGTAGAGTGCTGAAAAGTTGGTTCTCTTTTTTGGAAAAAAGTTATTAATATTATTATGTCATGTCTCATTGGGCACGTCATTTTCATATCGGTTGAAGTTTATCGTATCCTTTAATGCACAGAATACCTTGCTACTTGATGGTGACACTCAACGTGTATAAGACCTCAGTAAGAAGTTTTGAGGCGAGTAGTTCAAACATAACTTTGTGTGTAGAGTGCTCCTAGGAACACCTTAGTCAAGGTTAGTAAGTAAATATAAAAATGAAAATATAAATCCATACAAATTAATTTTTGTAATTATATTGACGGAGTCCTCATTTTCAAAACGCTTTTCTCGTACAATTAAAAACATTCCATGTTTCCTTGGGGCACGTCAATTTCATATGACCACTGAACCGATTTGGATGAAACTTTGCACAGAGTTTATTTGAAACCCAAAACAGGACAAAGGATAGCTTTTATCCCGGAAATCCTACGGCAACAGGAAAAAAACCTTAAAAATAAACAGAAAATATCCTTAATATTGAATGAATATCTTTCTACTTGACAAAACACTCAATGTGTATAAGACCTAAGTAAGTTTTTAGACGAGTGGTACCGTTCTTTTGTTAATACTTTGTAAGACGGATCGAATGAGTTGTTTATAAGATGTTTTTACGATACGAGAATTTGCAATCTATCTATACATTTAATAAAATCGTAGACTAGCTGTGTCTGTACATTTAATATTTTCAAGAAAAATTAGTGTTTCGTGTTTCGTTTATGATTCTAAACTCAAAACAATGATTTTTAGAATTTTTGTCTGTTTGTCGGACGTTTGTACACACTTCAAACATTAACTCTTTCATTCTGGAGTATATGACAGATTTCCAAAATGTCAATATTTTGCAAAAAAAATAGAATAGAATTATTAGAATTATGTAAATGTGAAGTGACACTTTTGTTATATTTATTTAGGATATACTTCGAACTTAAACCTTTGACGAGATATATTTAAAAAACGTACGTTTCTAAATCTTAAAAATTGTCATAGTTACCACCTCTGCTTCGAAAATCCATTAAGTACAGAATTTTGTAGTCCACGCGGGTGAAGCCGCGGGCGGAAAGCTAGTATGTATTAAAATTCCTAGTACTGTATTCGCTAGGTGCAAAGTAGGTGGTGGGAGAACCCGAATCGACCGCAGCGCTCACCGTGGCTAAAAAAGCAACTTATCCCAGACGATTTGTTACTTATTACCTTTATTACCGATACGCGCGTGCTTTTAAAAATAAATAAACATGTTTATAAAATAATAAAAACATGGTTATAAAATCATAAAAACATGCTTATAAAAGCATGTTTATTTATATTTAAAAGTTCGCGTTTATAATAATATAAACTAGCATTCCGCCTGCGGCTTAGGCCGCGTGGAATACAGAACTCTGTACTTGGTGGAATGACAATTTATACGATTTAGAAACTTTTGTCTGTAAATATATCTTGTCAAAACTTAATTTTTGAAAAAAAACCCCATTAATAAACTTCTATTTTTATTTTAAAAGAACTATCCAATAATTACGATTTAATAACTATTTCTTTAAGTCCAAATTATATCCTTAATGAGATATAACAAAAGTGTCACTGTTCATGTTTATACCTAGTCTAGCCATAAGTTCTGTTACAAAGAAAATATCCGATTATTTCTAAAAAAATAATTTTATTTGAAAGTTTTATATATGATTATTAATAGTGAAAAATATATGTTAAT